>SJYQ01002164.1:520564-543477 GCA_006410935.1 Redunca redunca
TGTCACTTCAGTAAGTCCTATGGATTACTTATAATTTCCAAGTATTTGGGAGTTTTCCAAATATCTTTTTATGATTGATTTTTAGTTTATTTCTATTATGAAGAGAGGACATACTTTTAATTATTTCAATTCTTTTAAATGTATTAAGGTTTGCTCTGTCCCTTAGAATGTGGTGTATCTTGATCAGTGTTCTGTGTGCATTTGAAGACAGTGTGTATTTTGGTGGAATGTTCTATAAATTATGTCAGATTGGTTCACAGTGTTATTCACGTCCTCTATATCCTTGCTGATTCATCTGTCCTATCAATTACTGGGAAAGGAATGTTGAAGTGTCCGAGTACAAGTATGGATTTATCTACTTACACTTTTAATTCTTTTCAATTTTGCTTCATATATTTCAGGTTTAGATGTATACACATTTGTTCTTGCTGTTCAGTAGCTCATGTCTGACATGAGTACTACACAGTACTTACTACACAGTACTTACTACACAGTAGTCGTGTCTGACTCTGCAACCCTGTGGACTGCAGCATCCAACCATCTCAACCTCTGTTGTCTTCTTTTCCTCCTGCCTTAAACCTTTCCCAGCACCAGGGTCTATTCCAACAAATTGGCTCTTTGTAGCAAGTGGCCAAATACACTTTAGGATTGTTATTATTCTTGGTGATTGACCATTTATCAACATGTGTGTGTGTTCTCTCATTGAGTCAGTCCGACCGTTTGCAACCCCAAGGACTATAGCACACCAGGCTCCTCTGTCCATGGGGTTCTCCTAGCAAGAATACTGAAGTGGGTTGCCATTTCCTTCTCCATTATCAATGTATAATGCCCCTCTTTATCCCTGGTAAGCTTCTTTGCTCTAAAGTCTACTTTGTGTGATATTAATACATCCATTCCAGATTTCTATTGATGAGAATTTTTATGATATATCTTTTTCATCTTTTTAACCTATGCCATTATATTTAAAAATTGGTTTTCTAAGACAGATATCATATGATATCACTTATATGTGGAATCTAAAATATGGTGCAAATGAACTTATCTACTAAACAGAAGCAGACTTACGGACATAGAGAACAGACTGGTGGTTGCCAAGGGGATGTGGGGGTGGGGATGGGATGGACTGAGAGGTTGGGATTAGCAGATGCAAGCTATTCTATATAAAATGGATAAACAACAAAGTCCTTCTGTATAGCATAGGGAAATATATTCAATATCCCATGATAAACCATAATGGAAAAGAATATGAAAAAGAATTATGTATATGTATATAACTGATTTTTTGTTGTACAGCAGAAATTAACACAACTTTGTAAATCAACAATTGTTCAATTTTTTTTTTAATTGGCTTTTTGTGGCCAGTGTACAGTTAGGTTTTATTAGCCAATCAGACATCGCTAACTTTTAACTGGTATTTTTAGATCATTTGCATTTCATATAATTATTAATATGTTTAGATGTCATTTTATTAAGTATTTTTTAATCCCTTTGTTTATTATTCCAGTTTTCCCCTTCTAGTCTTTTTCTGGATTATTTCAACCATTTTTAGTTTCCATTTCACTTTATCTATAGAGTTGTTGGCTATATTTTATATATATATATAATATTTTTTGGTTGCTCCAGGGATTATAATATGAAATATATATACATTCATACATATATGAATACATATATATATTCATACATATATATATATTCTAACATATATTCTGAATGTTTTTTATTTCAGATAACAAATTTTTTCAGTTCTAAAGTTTTCATATTACTTTTTATACTTTCTATTTCTCTACTGAGAATTTCTAACTTTCCATTCATTCAAAGATTGTTTATCCTTATATCATGAAGTGAAGTGAATTTGCTCAGTCATGTCCAACTCTTTGCCACCCCATGGACTGTAGCCTACCAGGCTCCTCCCTCCACGGGATTCTCCAGGCAAGAGTACTGGAGTGGGTTGCCATTTTCCTTCTCCAGAGGATCTTCCTGACCCAGGGATAGAACCCGGGTCTCCTGCATTCCAGGTGGATGCTTTAACCTCTAAGCCACCAGGGAAGCCTAAATCATGAAGTACAGTTAAAATAGCTGTTTTTAGTGGCTTTGTCTGATAATTCCAACATTTGGATAATCTTGGACTTGGCATCTGTTGATAGTGTTTTCCCTTGAGAATCGTTCACATTTTCCTGGTTCTTGCTATGTTGAGTAAATATGCAATACATCCTGGACAGTTTGAACATTCTCTTTTGACACTCTAGGTTATGTTAAAATCTGGAGATGGCTTTCAAAGTCAGAATCATCTCTACTTTCTCCAGCTTCTGGTGACTCCCTTCCTGTTCTTTTGTTCAGAAAAATTAATTTCTGAAAGAGTTTTAGTTGCTGGCATTGCTGCTCTATACAGTTGGAGTTCTACTCAGGGCAAAGCAGGGAGAAAACGGAGAGAAGAAAAAGTAACTCTTTGAAACATAAGAGCTTCTTTCTCCAATTACTCCTGCCTGCCAGAAAGACGGGATTTCTCTCTCAGCTTAAGCTGCCGACGTGATCCTCAGACAGTTCTATGCTAGAGCCGTTACTTGGGACATGGGCAAGCAGGGGAGGCACATGGGGAGGCCTCTGCAAACCACACTCTCAGCTTTGAAGGAAGCTCTTTTCTGGGCACTCCGGCCAGGAAAAAAGAAAAAGGCGGGGAAGGGGTTATCTTCAATCTTTTGCTATTCACACTCTGTGCACAACTAGGACAACCCACAGGTCAGAGTGGAATGATGAAAAGATAAAAAATAATAATAATAATAAGGAAAACTCACCTTACATGAGTCACTTCCTCAAGCTCTGACCCCTCTCTGAATCTGCCTGCTAGCTTTCCTTTTCAGAGTCATTAGGTCATTGCTATCTGTGTTTTGTCTAGAGATTTTTGCTTTGCTCTGTGGTACAGAAAAGCTTATTCCATGTTCCAGCTCCAAAGCAGGTATCTAAGGCCATTATATTTTATTTATAAACAGAGTTCTGGTATAAATCTGGTGGGGGAAAAAAATGTAAACCTTTAAAAATGTATTAAGATTCAAAAATTAGATTTCTGGTATTTTTAAAATATTTATTTATTTATTTGGCTGCACTGGATCTTAGCTATAGCATGCAAGATCTTTAGTTGCCTCACACAGGATCTACTTCCCTGACCAAGGATTAAACCCAGGCCACCTGCATTGGGAGCATAGAGGCTTAGCCACTGGACCACCAGGGAAGTTCCTTAGGCCATTTTAGATAAAGCAGTACAAATCCTTCCTTAGTAAGAATTAATATTCTTGATAATTTTTATGCTAGCTTCTGTGGTGTTCATTTTAAATGCCATATTTTCACTTTTTCTCATAAGGATGTCACGAGAACAACTATTTCCTATTCTGTGACCAGTCTCTTCTGACATCTCATTTTAATATTGTTTCCCCAAATTCAGGCCCCAAATTTAGAAACATGGAGCTATTAAGACATCCTTGACCCCTAAAATATCTTTTGACTTTCCTGGATAGCCACTAAGTAAACATGAATGTTGACACTTTCACCTTGTAAAACAAGAAATAACAAAAATAAATGAGTTTGTTTGGTGTCCTCCAGATTTTAATTCATTCAAAACTCTCATGAGAATTGTTTATTCAACCTGGTACATAAGCAAAACCTACAAAATTAAAAGAAATATTTGGCTTCCCAAGCTTGTTTTTTCGAATGCTGAGTTTTAAGCCAGCTTTTTCACTCTCTTCTTTCACTTTCATCAAGAGGCTCGTTAGCTCCTCTTCACTTTCTCTCATAAGGGTGGTGTCATCTGCATATCTGAGGTTATTGATATTTCTCCCTGCAGTCTTGATTCCACTTTGTATTTCATCCAGCCTGGCATTTCACATGATGTACTCTGTGTATAAGTTAAATAAGCAGGGTGACAATATACAGCCTTGACGTACTCCTTTCCCAATTTGCAACCACTCTGTTGCAACCAGTTCTAACTGTTGCTTCTTGAGCTGCATACAGATTTCTCAGGAGGCAGGTCAGGTGGTCTGGTATTTCCATCTCTTTAGAACTTTCCAGTTTATTGTGATCCATACAGTCAAAGGCTTTGGCGTGGTCAATAAAGCAGAAGTAGATGTTTTTCTGGAACTCTCTTGCCCTTTCAACAATCCAACAGATGCTGGCAATTAAATATCTGGTTCTTCTGAATTTTCTAAATCCAGCTTGAATATCTGGAAGTTCACGGTTCACATACTGTTGAGGCTTCACTTGGAGAATTTTGAGCATTACTTTGCTAGCATGTAAATGAGTGCAATGGGCAGCAGTTTGAACATTCTTTGGCATTGCCTTTCTTTGGGATTGGACTGAAAACTGACCTTTTCCAGCCCTGCGGCCAAATTTGCTGGCATATTGAGAGCAGCACTTTCACAGCATCATCTTTTAGTATTTGAAATAGCTCAACTGGAATTCCATCACCTCTACTAGCTTTGTTCATAGTGATGCTTCCTAAGGCCCACTTTACTTCCCATTCCAGGATGTCTGGCTCTAGGTGAGTGATCACACCATCATGGTTATCTTGGTCTTGAAGATCTTTTTTGTACAGTTCTTCTGTGTATTCTTGCCACCTTTTCTTAATATCTTCTGCTTCTGTTAGGTGCACACCATTTCTGTCCTTTTTGTGCCAATCTTTACATGAAAATTCCCTTGGCATCTCTAATTTCTTGAAGAGATCTCTAGTCTTTCCCATTCCATTTTTTTCCTCCATTTCTTTTCATTGATCACTGAGGAAGGCTTCCTTATCTCACCTTTCTATTCTTTGGAACTCTGCATTCAGATGGGTATATCTTTCCTTTTCCCCTTTACCTTTCACTTCTCTTCTTTTCTCAGCTATTTGTAAGGCCTCCTCAGACAAAGATTTTGCATTTTTGCATTTCTTTTTCTTGGGAATGGTCTTGATCACTGCCTCTTCAACCAGTGTCACAAACTTCCATCCGTAGTTCTTCAGGCACTCTGTCCATCAGATCTAATCCCTTGAATCTATTTGTCACTTCCACTGTATAATCATAAGGGATTTGATTTAGATCACACCTGAATAGTCCAGAGGCTTTCCCTAATTTCTTCAATTTAAGTCTGAATTTGGCAATAAGGAGTTCATGATCTGAGCCTCAGTTAACTCCCAGTCTTGTTTTTGCCAACTGGAAAAACAGCTCTAATATTTATTGATTTATAAGGAAATCAACCCTAAATATTGGAAGGACTGATGCTGAAGCTAAATTTTCAGTACTTTGGCCACCTGATGCAAAGAGCTGACTCAATGGAAAAGAACATGATGCTGGCAAGGATTGAAGACAGTAGGAGAAGGGGGCAAGAGAAGGTGAAGTGGTTGGATGGCATCACCAATTCAATGGACATGAGTTTGAGCAAGTTCCAGGAGACAGTGAAGGACAGAGAGGCCTGGTGTGCTGCAGTCCATGGGGTCACAAAGAGTTGGACACAACTGGGCAAGTGAACAACAATAGCAAAAGCTTGTTTTTATAGAAGTAATTTGTTGTTAATGTGAGCCGTGTCTTAGTGATTACATACTTTTCAGATTGAGAAGTAGGATATTCATGTTTGTGTATGAAAACTGACATAACTGTCTACCAGTTGATTTATTTTAGAAAATATTTTGTTTCTACCTACATTTTAATAACCTTTTCAGTTGCAGATAATCATAATATGTTTTCTGTTTTAAAATAAAGTGCTGGAAATCTGTCAATACCCTCACTATTTATAATATGTTCCTACCCTAAGGTAATTATTGAAAATGCCCTTATAAATTTATATAGATATATATTATGCCTTAAAGAATAGTATCTTATTTTGCTCTGATATTATTATTATAATACTTATATATAGACATGACTTATATTTAATTTGTTCACCTGGTTATGAAGTTTTTCTTTCTAACTTTTCTGACCATTCCCCCTCAATCTATGACAAACTGAAATCAAGATGGTAATGCAGATGAAAAAGTGTGGTAATTTGCCTTCCCTTATGTGGTCTTCTTATCATCTCAGAAAGTAAAAGCACCAGAAGGAGGGATAATAAAGGATCCATCCCATTTATAGACTCTCTTGTCTAGTAATTGTCAAAATCAGCTCTTGTTTCCTAACCTTCTTCTGACCCACTGGGTACACACTTATGGGCTCATCTCATCCTATCTAGAGGATAACTTTCATACTTAACTATGAACTGAACTCCTTTCTAGTAGTTACAAATTCCTCACTTTCTCACCTGCAAAGAGTAGACTCTGTTTTGTAACATTTTATTTGGTGGTTTATTTATTTATTTATTATGGGTCAGGAAGATCCCTTGGAGAAGGGCATAGCAACCCACTCCAGTATTCTGGCCTGGAAAATCCCATGGACAGAGGAGCCAGGTGGGCCACAGTCCAGGGGATCGCAAAGAGTCAGACATGACTGAGTGGCTAACACTTCACTTCTTCACTCTCTGACATGTATGTTTCCCATTTAGCTCACACAAAAACTGTGGACTAGAGAAAATATTACCCTCATGCAGACCTAACTCATAACATTGTTCCGGGGAGCCCTCCAGCTTGTGCATAAGGACCCCATTCATCCATTAACAGGTCTTGGTAGGGACCTTGGCCAACTGGCTAATATAGTAAGAGACCAGCAGGGGCAGCAGCATCAAACATCTCCACCAGCACCTTCCAAGAGGTGGGTCCCAATCTCTAGGCCCACCTGCCCATTTGCTTTTAGGCTGTCGTTGAAAAGAAAGGTCAGAACGAAAGGCAGAGCTTATTGCTGGTGGTGGTTTAGTCACTGAGTCATGTCCGACTCTTGTGACCCCATGGACTATAGCCCACCAGGCTCCCTTGTCCATGAGATTTCATCCCCAGTGGCTCAGTCAGTAAACAATCTGCCTGTAGTGTAGGAGACTGCCTGCGATATTGGAGACAGGGCTTCAGTCGCTGGGTTGGGGAGATCCGCTGCAGAAGCAAATGGCAACCCACTCCAGTATTCTTGCCTAGGAAATCCCATGGACAGTTTCTTGCTGGTCGTCTTTCAAATTCTACTGTATTATAGAGCATGCAGATGCTCCATTAGACAGGACATTGAGACAACAGGCATAAATCATAGTTGAACTAGTAAAGCTAGGACATTTGGACCCCGCTTCCAGGTCTTGTCACGCAGTGGATGTCCGTCACATCTGAAGCTAAAACTTCTATTCTAATTCAGGTTCTATTCAGCTGCCTCTCTCAGACTCAGCCTTCAGACTGCCCAGTGGCTGAGCCTAGTTATCTTTCCAGACCTGGCATGACCCTCTGTCCTCAAGGACGTCCTTACAGCTATGTCCTGCCAGGGCTAGAAGCCAGCCTGAGCTCACCAGCCCCCCACATTGGTGGGGTCTGAGCACCCCACCTGCCGCCAGCCCTGACTGATTTAATCCACATACTGCTCAGCCAGAAACAGAGTGGATCACATTGCCTCTGGGGAAAAAAAAGTTACAGAAAAGCAAATTGTGCCACTCCTCTGATAAAGTACAGGAAATACTGAACAAGCAGCAGTTTAGATAAAGATTTGTCAAGTAGAGAAAGGAGATTAAATAGAAATAGGTACAAATAAAATGAGACTGCCCTGTATAATGAAGATAAAGGCAAGGTCCTTCCCTATACAAGCTCATAACTTTGGGTGAGTCACTTACACATTGTCAGACCTCAGGGCTGTTCAGATTTAGAAAGAAGGGGGCCTGGAACCCAGTGACCCCCAGCAAGTGATGGATGAATAAGTGAGTAAGTGAATGAATGATTGAGTGTAGGATGGGCTGAGATTCAGAGCAAAAAACGTTTTTAAAAATAGGTAAACTTTTATTTAATTGCTTCCCAGGTGGCTCAGTGGTAAAAAAAAAATCCACCTGCCAATGCAGGAGATGCAGGTTTGATCTCTGGGTCAGGAAGATCCCCAGGAGAAGGAAATGGCAAGCCACTCCAGTATTCTTGCTTGAGAAATCCCATGGACAAAGGAGCCTGGCAGGCTACCATCTATGGAGTCGCAAAAGAGTCGGACACAGTTGAACAACTAAACACAACAAAATTTTGTTGAAATCTTTTATTGCTAACAAAAATCATGTGAAGATTGGCCATGGTCTGTAGCTGTCATTGTTTAGTAACTCAGTCATGTCCGACTCTCTGCAATCCCATGGACCTCAACATGCCAGGCTTCCTTGTCCTTCACTGTCTCCTGGAGTTTGCTCAAACTCATGTCCATTGAGTCATTGATGCTATCCAACCATCTCAACCTCTGTCACCCCCTTATCCTCCTGCTCTCAATCTTTCCCAGCATCAGGAACTTTTCCAATGAGTCAGTTCTTCATATCAGGTGGCCAAAGTATGGGAGTTTCACCTTTAGCATCAATCCTTCCAGTGAATATTCAGGGTTCATTTCCTTTAGGATTGACTGGTTTGATCTCCTTGCAGTCCAAGGGACTCTCAAGAGTATTCGCCAGCCCCACAGTTTGACAGCATCAGTTCTTCAGTACTCAGCCTTCTTTATGGTCCAACTACATCAATAACCTCAGATATGCAGATGACACCACCCTTATGGCAGAAAGTGAAAAGGAGCTAAAAAGCCTCTTGATGAAAGTGAAAGAGGAGAGTGGAAAAGTTGGCTTAAAGCTCAACATTCAGAAAACAAAGATCATGGCATCCGGTCCCATCAGTTCATGGGAAATAGATGGGGAAACAGTGGAAACAGTGTCAGACTTTATTTTGGGGGGCTCCAAAATCACTGCAGATGGTGATTGCAGGCATGAAATTAAAAGACGCTTACTCCTTGGAAGAAAAGTNCTCTGGGAGCTGGTGATGGACAGGGAGGCCTGGCGTGCTGCGATTCATGGGGCCACAAAGAGTCGGACACGACTGAGCGACTGAACTGAACTGAACAACCACAGAAAACTGACCAAAATGGCCTGCAGAGTTAAACCAGAGGGAGGACATGTTTTCTGGCAGGAAAGCAGTGAAGTCTCCCCTCCCCTGAGAGCAAGATCCACATGGATGTGGAATGCTCCCATTATGATGCAGTGTGCTGAGGTCTTGGTATATCTTGCATAGAAAGCTGAGTTTAGAGATTCTCACATATTTAGTAAGAGAACTGTATGCTTCTCTTTCTTTCCTTCTTTTTTCTTTTCCTCTTGACATAGAAAAAATGATATCCTGTGTTCCACCCTGACTTCTTTTATTGCAGAAGGTAAACACTGTTGAAAAAGCCTCATAAATTTTCAGACTTTGTTCCTTCTGTTTCACAAGCGCCTCTACACATATTTGAACAACTGAGAACACACAGGAGCAAAACTCTTTATCCCAGCCATCATGATGCTAAGGGTACACACACAGGCTGAACGCCGCTTTACAAAGCTCTCTGTTCCTCAGGAGTTTGGAAACCCTAATGAGGGTAAAATATCCTGGCCTCTGCATCACAGTGATGTGTTTAAAGTTATATTGCTGTTGTTTAGTAGCTCAGTTGTGTTTGATTCTTTACAACTCCATAGACTGGAATACATTAGGCTCCTCTGTCCATGGGATTTCTGGAATACTAGAGTGGGTTGCCATTTAATTCTTCAAGGGAATCTTTCCAATCCAGGGATCAAACCTGAATCACCTGCATTGGCAGGCAGATTCTTTACCACTGAGCCACCTGGGAAGCCCTCTTTAAAATTATATCCTGCCTTAAAAAGCTGCGTGATCATGAGCATGTTACAAAAACGCTATGAGTATCTGGAAATGGGGGATAATACTCATCCCCTTGTAGGTATCCTTTTACAATGAACTCAAACAACATAAGGCAAATAGCTGGCATACAGTAGGCACTCAACAATGGTCTGTGTCCTTTCTCTAAACAAGGGAGTCACCTTTAAACTCACATCCAATAACGAAACCCCAGGAGAAGAGGATCAACTTGCTTTTGGATATTTTGTATCAAAGTAGTTATTTGATGACTTTTTGTGTATACACTTGGAAGTTATGCTTTCCCTTTCTATTCTTTGGGTGTATGGCTGTGTGTGTGCATCCTAAGTAGCTTCAGTCATGTCTGACACTGCAACCCCATGGACTGTAGCCAGGCTCCTCAGTCCATGGGATTCTACAGGCAAGAATACTAGAGTGGGTTGCCATGCCTTCCTCCAGGGGATCTTCCTGGCCCACGGATTGAACCTACACCTCTTGCATCTCCTGTATTTGGGTTCTTTACCACTTTCCTGCTGCTATTGAGAAGATGATGATGTCTCATTTTTGTTCTGTTTTTAGGCAACTTAAACTTTGCTCCCTGTTTCCATATAGGATCTTTGTTTCAGGTGTTTTGCAATTTTGTTCCCATGTATTTAGCTGTTGTTTATTTTTATTTATTTAGGCCTCACCGAGCTTCCTGAATCTAAGAACTTGTTTTCTTCCTTGAGATTGGGAAATTCTCAGCCATTATTTCTTTGAATGTTGCCTCTATCTCTTACAAGCTCAATCTTGCACTTGAAAGGATCTTTTTTTATGTCATCCAGTATTCCTAGAGTTTTATTTAATAGTAGTGAATGTGGGCCTCCCTATTGACAGAAATAAAAGTCCTAATCTGTGCATTTTTAAAGTTCTCTGAATTTAGCATTAAATTAGAATGTAATACCAAAGAATTCTTTAGAGCCCCAAATTACTTATTTAAATCACAAAATTTGAATATGGTGCATACAATGATATTATTCTTACAATAATGTTAAGCTGAACAATGAAAGCAGGGGAATGTTTGAACTTAAATTTCCTGACTGACACTCAGAGGATGCTCTAAAACCCTACTGAATCAACATCCTTCCTCCCAAAACTTGCCTGCCTGCAGATACCCCTTACCATGGCCAACAAGTGCAAGAAGCTACACCGTGTGTTTCTTTTTTAAAATCACCAGACTGCCCATCATTATTCTCTTGTCTGTGAAGAGCTGACTCATTGGAAAAGACTTTGATGCTGAGAGGGATTGGGGGCAGGAGGAGAAGGGGACAACAGAGGATGAGATGGCTGGATGGCACCACTGACTCGATGAACGCGAGTCTGAGTGAACTCTAGGAGTTGGTGATGGACAGGGAGGCCTGGCGTGCTGCGATTCATGGGGTCTCCAAGAGTCGGACACGATTGAGCGACTGAACTGAACTCAGCTAATTAAGCATCATGATTTCATTCCATTAAATATATTAACACTAAATTTGCTGTTGTCATTTAGTCGCTAGGTCATGTCTGACTCTTTGGGACCCCATGGACTGTAGCCCACCAGGCAGGCTCCTCTGTCCATAGGATTTCCCAGGCAAGATTACTGGAGTGGATTGCCATTTCCTTCTCAACACTAAGTTGTTTATATTTTTTCAGAATACTTGATAGCGTTTTATATACTTGCCAACTTTTTTTTTTCTTCTTGCCTAAATTCACCCTCAAAATCCAATATCCCTCTTTCTTTACTGTGTTCTTCAAACACAACAACTGTTTGCAGGGACCCTGCCCTCTCACAGGCACAGCTGCTAAGTTTTCATGTGTATGACTGACAACAAAGGCCACCCGAGGGCAGAGAACTCTAGACCATGTCCTCAGTCAACACTATTTGAACACAGTCGTTCATCAGGGCAGACAGAATCCACCTCCTGGAACCTCAACCCACATTTCCTCATTTCTTCACCATATCCAAGAACATTTCTACGAGAAACTTCATGAAGTATTTTTAATGAGATGAAAACATTCAGACAGTATTCCTAAGTCCACTAATTAAAAACAAGAAGAAATAAAGCTGATTGGTGATGGATGTGTTCGTCAAGAACCTCAGCTGGCACCCCGTGTTCATTATCTCCTCTTGTAAATGTTCCGACACCATCTGTTTCATGTGGCATTCCCGAGGCTACCAGGAACCGACTTGAAGTTCATCAGTCCTGAGTCTTCATTTTTCCCCTTTTTTCTGAAAGGAACTCAACACAAGTCCAGTGTCTATTGTCCCTCCCCAGGATTCCTCAAAGGTTCCTGGCAGGAGCTCTGAGAAATACTCTGGAATGTGACTGGTCTGGAGCTGAAGGGTCCACTTGCCAAATGCCTGANATACTTTGGAATGTGACTGGTCTGGAGCTGAAGGGTCCACTTGCCAAATGCCTGACCAGTTTTCTGACTCTCCTTTCACCTCTCCTGACTCTTTGTTGTTGTTCAGTCACTAAGTTGTATCCGACTCTTTGTGACCCCATGGACTGCAGCACACCAGGCTCCTCTGTCCTCCGCTATCTCCTGGAGTTTGCTCAAATCGAGATAGCGGAGGACAGAGGAGCCTGGTGTGCTGCAATTCATGTCCATTGAGCAGGTGAAGCTGAAGGAGGAAACAGAACAGGCTCTATCTTGAAAGCAGGACTCCATCTTGGGACAGACTGTGGACTTTGAGCTATATGCCCACTATCTATGGAAATGACATACCAGCTGGAAAACCAGGCTCCGCAGAAGGAAGAGCCCCAGGGCTCATACCTAGACTCTCCATCTCCTAACAGGATACCCTAATTATCGGTGAAACCAAAGAGAATCATAAATTCTACTATGCTTATTGGGGTATGACCACAGGCCTGTTAATAGTTGTCCACTGTTAACTACTTAGGCTTAAGGCATATGAATCACGGGTTAACTTTCATTGTATCCTTTGTTCAGACTAGTTTCAGAGAATTTGGGGAGGTGGGTTTGAGCACGTACACTAAGGGTATATAAGGTTTTCACAAAAACTGGTCAGGGTCCTTGGCTAAGAGGAGACTCTGCCTTGGGACTGCCGGTGTAATAAACTGCACTCCGCTATCTGCATTGTCCTTCTGAGTGAGTTTGTTTCCCGGAATGCATGGCTACAACAATGCCATCTAATCTTCTCATCCTTTGTTGTCCCCTTCTCCTGCCTCCAATCTTTCCCAGCATCAGGGTCTTTTCCAATGAGCTGGCTTATCACATCAGGCCCTCAGTCTACCTCTCTTTTTATATTATTTTAATTTTTCAAACCAGAAGACCCTCTTTGGAGGACCATAATGAGTCTGTTGGCTTCCTTCTATCTCAGGCACAAAAGCATCTTCCTCAGGGAAAGGTTCTTATATTTCTCAGTCACCTGATCCTCTTCTTACAGATCACTATCAAAGAATTTTATTCTATTTACATAGAGTGCCTCCCTCTCTGTCTTTTTACATTATTTCATAAAGCTGAGCTCAAAGACCTTTTTATGCAGCTTTCCGTCTTCTCTAGATGCCTTTTCCTTTAGTATTATTTGTGAATTCTAAGTCAACTTATTTTTCCAAGGCTTCTATTCTCATGGGTAAATATCCCTTTTAAGATTCTATATCAGATCATTGATGCAAAGATCACGGCATCCAGTCCCATCACTTCATGGCAAATAGATGGAGAAACATGGAAGCGGTGACAAATTTTTATTTTCTTGGGCTCCAAAATCACTGTAGGCAGTGAGTGCAACCATGGGATTAAAAAATGCTTGCTCCTTGGAAGGAAAGCTGTAACAAATCTAGACAGCATATTAAAAATCAAAGACATCATTTTGCCAACAAAGATCTAAATAGTCAAAACTATGGCTTTTCCAGTAGTCATGTACGGATGTGAGAGTTGGATCATACAGAAGGCTGAGCACTGAAGAACTGGTGCTTTTCAGTTGTGGTGCTGGAGGAGACTCTTGAGGTCCCTTGGACAGCATGGAGATCAAACCGCTCAATCCTAAAGGAAATCAACCCTTTAAGGGTTGAATATTCATTGGAAGGACTGATGCTGAAGTTGAAGCTCCAATACTTTGGCAACCTGATACATAAAATCAACTCATCTGAAAAGACCCTGATGCTGGGAAAGATTGAAGGCAAAAGGAGAAGAGGGTGGAAGAGAAAGAGATGGTTAGACAGCTAACATCACTGACTCAATGAACATGAGTTTGGGCAAACCCCAGGAGATAGTGAAGGACAGGGAAGCCTGGCATGCTGCAGTCCACGGGGTTGCAAAAAGTTGAACACAACTTAGCCACTGAACAACAACATCAGACTGCTGAACATGTTTTTAAAGTAAAAAGAATAGAAAAAATTCAGGAAGTAGGGGAAGTTGTGTAGAAGCAAGAGATTAAGTACAGAAGATGCCAATAAAGTAATTAGAGAAGTTTGTAGCCAATGTAAAAAGATTACTTTCAAATTTTCTAATACAGGAATGTCAAAAGTAGAAAGGCACCTCCATTATAGAAACATAAAGGGGATGCTTGGGAATGGAAGCAAAGAAGCATGTGATTTTTCCCATACTTACACTACAAATGTCAAGAATACACGCACTTGCCGTGGAAGAATCCAAACATTCCAGAGCTTCCCCAAGTTCGACAAAGGCCATGACTGCTGCCCAGAGACAAACCACAGTGAACAATGCTGTATGTCTCTTCCCAAAGTGTGTGGATTTCTTTGAGACAGGCTTTATTGAATCTGAAGATTCAAATGGAGTTTCATGGCACAGAGATCAGAAGCATCAGACTTGGTAATGCTTGGCAAACTAGATGTTCTAAACCAAACTTGACAGAATCCTTTCTAAGTAAGTCATTCAGCCTTCACGGCACCCACCCAAGGGGAAGTTCTAAAGCAGCTGCTCCTAACCTTGCCTTAGAACTCCCCCTCCCTGGAGGACAGGGGCTGGAGGGGAGCCCCCAGCCAAATACACCTACTGAGGGACCTGCATATTTTACCATTTAAAAGGATGCTCCATTCCTCATACCTAAGTAAAATGAGACTATATAAATGTTTATATATAAATATATGTCTGCATACCTATTGCTGTTGTTGTTTAGTCGCTTTACTCAGACTCTTTGCCCACCAGGCTCCTCTGTCCATGGGATTTCCCAGGCAAGAATACTGGAGTGGGTTGTCATTTCTTTCTCCAGGGGATCTTCCCAAACCAGGGATTGAACTCCTGTCTCCTGCATTGTCAGGCAGATTCTTTACGAGTGTGCCACCTGGGAAGCCCCATGTTTACATACTTGTATATATTATAGATATGTGTATATACATATACATATTTTATACATATAAATGGGCTTCCCAGGTGACTCTAGTGGTAAAGAACCTGCCTGTTAATGCAGGAGCCACAGGAGATACGGGTTCAGTCCCCGGGTTGGGAAGATTCCCTGGAGGAGGGCATGACAACCCATTCCAGTATTCTTGCATGAAGAATCCCATGAACAGAGGAGCCTGGCAGGCTAGAGTCCATAGGTCACAGAGTCAGACACGACTGAAGTGACATAGCCCAGCACATATACATACATAAATGAAAGTATGAAGTGTTAGTCAGGCAAGAATACTGAAGTGGGTTGCCATTCCTTTCTCCCACGGATCTTCCTGACCCAGGGATCAAACCCGGGTTTCCTGCATTTCAAGTGAATTGTTTATGTCTGAGCCAATATACATACGTACACATCCCTATTTCTTGCCATCATACTTGTTTTGACCATGAGGTTTCCTCACTAGTCCGGAACCTATCAGTCCCCCTGTTTCAATGTACTTGGGCTGCTGTAACAAGGTATCCCAGACTGGGTGGCTGATCCAACAGAAATGCGTTGTCACATTCCTGGAGACGAGGGATATGAAATCAAGGTGTTTGCTGGCAAGGCTGTTTCCCTCTGAGGGCTGTGAGGAAAAACTCTGTTCCAGGCCCCCTCCTTGGCTTGTCCACAGATTTGTTCATGCTTTCATGGTCCTATCCCCATGTGCAAGTCTGTCTCTAAATTTCCCCCTTTCATAAGGATTCCAGTCATATCGGATTCAGTTCAGTTCAGTCACTCAGTCGTGTCCGACTCTTTGCGACCCCATGAATCGCAGCACGCCAGGCCTCCCTGTCCATCACCAACTCCCGGAGTTCACTCAAACTCACGCCATCGAGTCGGTGATGCCATCCAGCCATCTCATCCTCTGTCGTACCCTCCTGCCCCCAATCCCTCCCAGCATCAGAGTCTCTTCCAATGAGTCAACTCTTCGGATCAGGTGGCCAAATAAGGGCCACCATAATAACCTCATTTTAACTTGGTAAACACTCATCTCCAAAATCAGCCTCTCTGAGGGACTGGGGATCAGGATATCACCATATGACTTGGGGGGGTTACATAATTCACCCCATAATGCACCCCTACCTCCAGCCTCTGCCCCGTAAGTCACATTATTCTGAAAGAAACAGCTCTTTAGCATCAAACAACAAAATCAGCTGAGAAGAACCAAGGCTCCAAGGTCTATGTCCAGTTCTTGTAGAAATCTGTGTTCCAGCTGGTTGAGTATCTATGGAAAAATAGCCTTTTCCAGGAGAGTAAGAAACACAGGAAGGGACTTCCCTGGTGGTCCAGTATTTAAGAATCTGCCTTGCAATGCAGGGGACAATCCCTTATCTGGGAACTGAGATCCCACAATCCACAACTACTGAGCCCCATGGACCACAACTAGAGAGTCCCTGCACCACAATGAAAGATCCCACCTGATGCAAGGAGGATTTCCCCATATGCCACAACTAAGATTCAATGCAGCCAAATAAATAAATATTTAAAAGAAAAAAAAGAAAAAGAAACAAACACAGGAGTCATAAGATGGAAAAAAATAATAAAAAGAAAGGAAAAGCACAGCAAAGTCCCCTAAGCTGGGTGAAGGTTGCAGAAGGAGCTGTTGAGTGTCTGTCTGTTTAGCCCATCCACACAGTTCCACTCTGGGAAACAAAGTCAGTCATGCCCATGGTTGGAAGCCCAGGGCCCTTACAGCAGACAAGAGGGAGTCTGCACACGGGTAACCAGATTTGTCCAGGCACCTGGGATGTTTAGGCTCCACGTTTCACACCTGCAAGGTCACCGATGTAACTTACCTACTAGATTGTTGTGTAGGTCATTCACTGTCACTGAGATCCCTTCCACACTATAGGTGTGGGTGAGGGTGTCTCAGGACATAGGAATGAGGCTACATGGAACCCAAGGTTTGCCCACTGTGTGCCACTATATATTTATTGAGCTCCTACTCTGGGCAGGGCACTGTGCTAAATATTGTACTTCAATGTAGCTGAGAGTCTAAGTAGAGACTGAGTGCATGTGGGGTGTAGGACTGTGGTTCCTTCCATTCTACTCAGGCATCCATTTTCATAAGCTTATAGTGAAGAAGGAATTCATAGGGCCTGGATTCCTTCTTTGGCCTGTTCATGCTGATCATGCTCGGCCACCTTTCCAATGGACTCTGAACTCTGTGTTTAGTGCCTATGAAAACAACAACAGAAGGATAAGGCCCCCTCAAGACAGGGGAACCTTGAAGATCATATCTAGGTTACTCATCGCCTAAGAGAAAACATACAGTAATCATCCCTTCCTCCAGACAGGCCATAAATGTTTCTGTATCTATGGGAGTGTAACTTCGGGTTTATTGATTATTGGCTAATTGTTTGACTGAACACATGAGCACATAATAACATGTGAATGATGGGGTTATTGGGATTGCATTTTCCTTGGTTTATGTAAGTCTCAAGGAATTTGGGGTGGTGGGTTCAGACACGTACACATCAGGTATAAAAGATTTTCACAAACGCTGGTCGGGGTCCTTGGCTAAGAGGAGACTCTGCCTTGGGCCCGCCGGTGTAATAAACTGCACTCCACTATCTGCATTGTCCTTCTGAGTGAGTTTGTTTCCCGGAATGCTTGGCTACAACAATAGCCGTGAGTGGGGAGGAGTATTGAAGTTAAAGGAGGAAATGGGAGGTGGTGCCTTGGGACTGGAGGAGAGGCTTGGAGGGAACCAAGGAACTTTGTAGGAGGATGTGGGGACCCAGTCCCTCCCCAGAGACTCCCTTGGTTGTAAGGCAAAGGCAAAGGGAATGTTTTGATTAAGACTTTCTGACTTTGGGCTCAGGTACAAGTTTTTCCTGGTTCCTGTGTGGACCCTGTAGCCTCATCCAGTGGCAGCTTTAGAAGGTCAGCAGATCAGCCCTGCTCTTCCCTTCAGTTCAGTTCAGTTCAGCCGCTCAGTCATGTCCAACTCTTTGTGACCCCATGAATCACAGTACGCCAGGCCTCCCTGTCCATCACCAGCTCCTGGAATTTACCCAAACTCATGTCCATCGAGTCGGTGATGCCATCCAGCCATCTCATCCTCTGTCGTCCCCTTCTCCTCCTGCCCCCAATCCCTCCCAGCATCAGAGTCTTTTCCAATGAGTCAACTCTTTGCATGAGGTAGCCCAAGTATTGGAGTTTCAGCTTTAGCATCAGTTCTTCCAAAGAACAACCAGGACTGATCTCCTTTAGAATGGACTGGTTGGATCTCCTTGCAGTCCAAGGGACTCTCAAGAGTCTTCTCCAACACCACAGTTCAAAAGCATCAATTCTTCAGCACTCAGCTTTCTTCACAGTCCAACTCTCACANTTTCACTTTCATCAAGAGGCTTTTTAGTTCCTCTTCACTTTCTGCCATAAGGGTGGTGTCATCTGCATATCGCTCTTCCCTTAGGATCCTCTAAAACTGCAAATGCTCCCAGACTTCGGTCAGTGATTTATTTTGCAGTGTTTTCTGAACTAGTTTTTCTTTTCTATCCCCAAAGTATTTTGTTTCTGAGAACAGAGTTCTGAGACTTGTAAATAACTGCACATGTTTTGATTTAACAAACGTGAATTATTGAATCACATCTTTCCTAAGATACTGAGGTAGCCATTAACAAAAGAAGCATCTCCATGCTGAGTCAGGCCACTGGGAGAGTTTTTCAGTGACGCCATTAGAAAGTGTATAACAATGACACCCCACTCCAGTACTCTTGCCTGGCAAATCCCATGGATGGAGGAGCCTGGTAGGCTGAAGTCCATGGGGTTGCTAAGAGTCGGACACGACTGAGCGACTTCACTTTCATGCATTGGAGAAGGACATGGCAACCCACTCCAGTGTTCTTGCCTGGAGAATCCCAGGGACAGAGGAGCCTGGTAGGAGGCCATCTATGGGGTCACACAGAGTCGGACACGACTGAAGCGACTTAGCAGCAGCAGTAGCAGCAACCACATATCTTTAGGAAGAAACCACTAAATTATAAAAGAAAGCATATTAAATGCTGTTTGGTATTAATATTCACAATAATGTTTTAGAGTTTGCCTCACCACTTTTTAAAAATCCATTTCCATCCCACTTAAATAGTCATGATCGACTCTGAGCTTGCAAACTGCAAGGGTATTTCAGACTTAAAAACACCCTATTGTCTTCTGTGCATTATTCCAATAAGGTTACTAATTGTTTAATTTTGCTTTTTTCTCCAAGAAAAAGGCTATTTCACAAAGTATAGTTTCTCAAACATATGGTTCTCTTTATTCTGCCAGCATATAAAAGCTTCTGTTATGATTTGTATAAACTTGCCAAGTGAATTAAATCAATATACAAAATGCATATGTCACCATGCAAATGTAGAAACCTGTCTGAGTGTGAGGAAAACCCACCCACCCTCATGCCAACAAGAGCCAGGGAGCTGCCCAAATATAGAGAAGTTTGGCTCAGGGCATAAAACAGTCATTTTATAATTCATTTACTGGGTTCCAGAACTGTTCATAATTCAATTTCCTGTAGTTTCAACTCAGGGCTTTCTTTGTTAGTGGACTGATGCTCTGTGCAGATGGGCCAGCCACTCGCCCAAGAACTATTTCTATGTGCTTTCAGCTAAGAAGCCTGGAGAGTTCTTCTGACCTTTCACCCAGAAATTAAAATAAGCATGGCCATCAACTGGTTTTAAAACCTGTATAGCAGGACTTCCCTGGTGGCCCAGTGGTTTAAGAATCTGCCTGTCAATGCAGGGACACCGGTTCAACCTCTAGTCCAGAAGATTCCACATGCTGTGGGGTAACTAAGCCCATGCACCATAACTACTGAAGCCCAGGTGCCCTAGAGCCCATACTCCACAACAAGAGAAGCCCACACCACAAAAAGAGAGTAACCCCACTGATTGTTGCAACTAGGGAAAATCCACTCACAGTTTAAAAGACCCAGCAGAGGCAAAAATAAATAAATATGTGTCATTGTTGTTGTTCAGTTGCCAAGTCATGTCTGACCCTTTGCGACTCCATGGGCTGCAGCACACCAGTCTTTCCTGTCCTCCACTATCTCCAGGAATTTGCTCAAACTCATGTCCATTGAGTCAGTGATGCCATCCAACCATCTAATCCTTTGCCACCCCTTTCTCCTCTCGCCCTCAATCTTTCCCAGCATCAGTCTTTTCCTTTTTTATATTTATAGCTATTTACACGGCTTCACTGATAGCTCAGTTGGTAAAGAATCCACCTGCCATGCAGAAGACCCCTGTTTGATTCCTGGGTCAGGAAGATCCGCTGGAAAAGGGATAGGCTGCTGCTGCTGCTGCTAAGTCGCTTCAGTCGTGTCCGACTCTGTGCGACCCCATAGACAGCAGCCCACCAGGCTCCCTCGTCCCAGGGATTCTCCAGGCAAGAACACTGGAGTGGGCTGCCATTTCCTTCTCCAATGCAGGAAAGTGAAAAGTGAAAGTGAAGTTGCTCAGTCGTGTACGACTCCTAGCGATCCCATGGACTTCAGCCTACCAGGTTCCTCCATCCATGGGATTTGCCAGGCTAGAGTACTGGAGTGGGGTACCACTGCTACCCACTCCAGTATTCTTGAGCTTCCCTTGTGGCTCAGCTGGTAAAGAATCCTCCTGCAATGTGGGAGACCTGAGTTCGATCCCTAGGTTGGGACGATCCCCTGTAAAAGGGAAAAGCTAGTATTCTGAAGTGAAGGGACAATATTCTGGCCTGGAGAATTCAAAGGACTGTTTAGTCCATGGGGTCGCAAAGAGCCGGATGCAAATTTCACTCACTTTCACTCACTCACTCATAACTATATAAATAAATATAATTGTTTTTTAAGCTTGTACATATTTTTTAGGGTATATTTAGAAACAATAAATATAAACCATACTTCAAACAATTGTAAATTTAGCCAAAGTCACCATTCCTTCATCTTTTACAATACTTAGGTTTCTTCTCCCCATCTGCTTCTCTCTCACTCCACCCTGCACCTCACCATCGTCTCGACCTGGCCTGCAGCATTTCCAGGATAGAAACAGAGAGCAAAGAAGTGGTGCTGGAAGGAGAGGTAAGTTATCTGCTTTAGATCCTCTCCCTACTGAGTGTGCACCTATGGTACCCAGCTTTGGAGGGGCTCTGAAAGAATGAAATTGCTTGAAAGGAAATTGGAGCAATGCACTCAAAGAGCATTTTTCCCACTTATCTTCATCTTTTGTCAAATTCTGAATGCACTCTTTTTCTCTGAATCCCTAATCAGAGCTGTGAGATGTTCTTTGTAAGGAGAACGCATTTATTCTTTCTATGGCTTCCTTAGTGTTTTTTTTTTTCTTTTTCCAGCTTTATGGAGATATAATTTACATACAGCACTGTATAAATTTAAGGTGTATAACATAATGATTTGACTTACATACATCATGAAATGATGATCACAGTAAGTTTAGTGAAGATTTATCCTCTCATATGGATGCAAAATTAAAGAAACAGAATTTTTTTCCTTGTGTGAGAACTCTTAGGATTTACTCTCTAAACAACTTTTGTTTGTAACATGCAGCAGTGTTGGTCATATTTATCATGTTGGACATTACACCCCTAGTACTTACTTATAACTCAAAGTTTGTACCTTTTGACCTCCTTCAACGAATTTTCCCCACTCCAACCCATCCCTGCCTCTAATTGCTACAATCTGATCTCTTTTTCTATGCATTTGTTTGTTTTAAAAGTATAATTGTTCTTTGGAAGGAGTGATGCTAAAGCTGAAACTCCAGTACTTTGGCCACCTCATGCAAAGAGTTGACTCATTGGAAAAGACTCTGATGCTGGGAGGGATTGGGGGCAGGAGGAGAAGGGGACGACAGAGGATGAGATGGCTGGATGGCATCACCAACTCGATGGACGTGAGTTTGAGTGAACTCCGGGAGTTGGTGATGGACAGGGAGGCCTGGCGTGCTGCAATTCATGGGGCTGCAAAGAGTCAGACACGACTGAGTGACTGAACTGAACTGAACTAAACCTACAACACTATGTTAGTTCCTGTTATGCAACACAGTGACCTGATATTTCTATGCACATTTGGGGCTTCCCAGGTGGCCCTAGTGGTAAAGAACCCACCTGTCAGTGCACGAGACTTAAAAGATCCAGGTTTGATCCCTGGGTCAGGAAGATTGCCTAGAGAAGGAAATGGCAACCCACTCCAGTTTTCTTTCCTGGAGAATTCCATGGACAGAGGAGGTTGGTGAGCTATGGCCCATAGGGTCACAAAAAATCAAACACGACTGATGTGACTTCATACACTTGCACACATACACATTTAAAAATGATTACCACAATAAGTCTAGTTACGATATATCACCATACAAAGATATTACCCAATGATTGACTGCATTCTCCACACTGTACATTTCATGCTTGTCTCCTTTATTTATTTTGTACCTCTTCATCTCCAGCACCTATTTCTCTTCTCACCTCACCCCTACCTCTGGCAACCACCTGTTTGTTCCCTGTATCTATAACTCTGTTTTGTTACATTTGTTCACTTGTTTTGCTTGTTATGTTATGTTCATGTGCTATGTTTGTTCTTTTGTTTCTAGATTCCCAATAGAAGTAAAATCACACAGTATTTGTCCATCTCTGCCTTAGCATGCTGCTAAGTCACTTCAGTCGTGTCCGACTCTGTGCGACCCCATAAGCGGCAGCCCACCAGGCTACCTGTCCCTGGGATTCTCCAGGCAAGAACACTGGAGTGGGTTGCCATTTCTTTCTCCATTGCATGAAAGTGGAAAGTGAAAGTGAATTTGCTCAGTCGTGTCCGACTCTTAGCGACCCTATGGACTGCAGCCCACCAGGCTCCTC
>SJYQ01002164.1:545706-560172 GCA_006410935.1 Redunca redunca
AAATAGATTTAAGGGCCTAGATCTGATAGATAGAGTGCCTGATGAACTATGGAATGAGGTTCGTGACATTGTACAGGAGACAGAGATCAAGACCATCCCCATGGAAAAGAAATGCAAAAAAGCAAAATGGCTGCCTGGGGAGGCCTTACAAATAGCTGTGAAAAAAAGAGAAGCAAAAAGCAAAGGAGAAAAGGAAAGATATAAGCATCTGAATGTAGTTCATAATACACTCCAAATACATCCATGCTGTTGAAAATGTCAAGAGTTCATTTTTATGGCATATATATATATTGCATATATCACATCTTTATCCATTCACTTATTGATGGGCATTTAGTTTGCTTCCATATCTTGCCAGTGTAAATAATATTGCATTGAACATAGTGGTGCATTTATCTTTTTGAATGAGTGTTTTTATTTATTTATTTTTTTTTTTTGGATAAACACCCAAGAGTGGAATTGCTGGATCATATGAGAGTTTTATTTTTAATTTTTTGAAAGTTGCCATACTGTTTTCCATAGTGGCTTCACCAATTTACATTACCAGTGTAAGTGCACAGGATTCCCTTTTCTTTCCTTTTTTTTTTTTTAAAGAATTTTTGATGTGGACCATTTTTAAAGTCTTTCTTAAATGTGTTACAATATCACTTCTGCTTTATGTTTTGGTTTCTCAGCCCTGAGGCATGTGGGATCTTAGTTCCCTGACCAGGGGTTGAACCCACACTCCCTGCATTGGAAGGCAAAGTCCTAACCACTGGACCACCAGGGAAGTCCCAAGCAATCCCTTTTCTACACATCCTTGCTAACAATTGTTATTGCTAACATTGTTATTGATTTGTCTTCTTGATAATGGCCATTCTGGTCTTGATTTGCATTTCCCTGATAATTAGTGACATTGAGCATATTTTGATGTGCCTATTATCAAAATCTGCAAATTATTTAGTTCCAAGGAGCAAAATCATATATACTGCTGTTGTAAAACTTGGCAGGGCTTAGGAAATTGACTACTTAGGAAACTGAAACAGATTTAAGCAATGAAGGTCCATACAGCAAGAGGAATGAACTATCTACAACAACATGCAGAAATATAGATGAAACCTCACAAACATAATGTTGAGAAAAGCCAGACAGAAAGACGACCTACAGTAAATTCTAATGACACAAAATTCAAAAACAGGCAATATTAATTTCCAGTGTTAGAGGTCAGGAGAGTGGTCATCCTGATGGCATGGGAGTGAATGGAAGGGATCTTAGGGGAATACCTGAGGTTCTGGTTATGTTCTGAATCTTAATCTGAGTTCTCATACATAGGTGTGCTCTATGAAAACTCGTTGATCTGGGTACACAGAAAAGTCTCTTTTCTGAAGTACGTTCAGTTCAGTTCAGTTCAGTCACTCAGTCGTGTCCAAATCTTTGTGACCCCATGGACTGCAGCATGCCAGGCCTCCCTGTCCATCACCAACTCCCAAGTTTACTCAAACTCAAGTCCATTGAGTTGGTGATGCCATCCAACCATCTCATCCTCTATCGTCCCCTTCTCCTCCCACCTTCAATCTTTCCCAGCATCAGGGTCTTTTCAAATGAGTCAGCTCATTTGGTGGCCAGAGTACTGGAATTTCAGCTTCAGCACCAGTCCTTCCAATGAATATTCAGAACTGGTTTCCTTTAGGATGGACTGTTTGGATCTCCTTGCAGTCCAGGGGCTCTCAAGATTCTTCTCCAACACCACAGTTCAAAAGCATCAATTCTTTGTTCAGCTTTCTTTATAGTCCAACTCTCATATCCGTACATGACCACTGGAAAAACCAAAGCTTTGACTAGATGGACCTTTGCTGGCAAAGTAATATCTTTGTTTTTTAATATGCTGTCTAGGTTGGTCGTAGCTTTACTTCCAAGGAGCAAGTGTCTTTTAATTTCATGGCTGCAGTCACCATCTGCAGTGATTTGGGAGCCCCCCAAAATAAAGTCTGACACTGTTTCCATTGTTCCCCCATCTATTTCCCATGACGTGATGGGACCATATGCCATGATCTCAGTTTTTTGAATGTTGAGTTTTAAGCCAACTTTTCCACTATCCTCTTTCACTTTCATTGAGAGGCTCTTTAGTTCCTCTTCACTTTCTGCCATAAGGGTGGTGTCATCTGCATATGTGAGGTTATTGATATTTCTCCCGGCAATCTTGATTCCAGCTTGTGCTTCATCCAGCCCAGCATTTCTCATGATGTACTGTGCATAGAAGTTAAATAAGCAGGGTGACAATATACAGCCTTGACGTACTCCTTTTCCTATTTGGAACCAGTCTGTTGTTCCATGTCCAGTTCTGTTGCTTCTTGACCTGCATACAGATTTTTCAGGAGGGAGATAAGGTGGTCTGGTATTCCCATCTCTTTCAGAATTTTCCACAGTTTGTTGTGTTCACACAGTCAAAGGCTTTGGCATAGTCAATAAAACAGAAGTCAATGTTTTTCTGGAACTCTCTTGCTTTGTCAGTGATCCAACAGATGTTGGCAATTTGATCTCTAGTTCCTCTGCCTTTTCTAAATCCAGCTTGAACATCTGGAAGTTCTTGATTCACGTAATGTTGAAGCCTGGCTTGTAGAATTTTGAGCATTACTTTGCTAGCATGTGAGATGAGTGCAATTGTGCAATAGTTTGAGCATTCTTTGGCATTGCCTTTTTTTGGGGTTGGAATGAAAACTGACCTATATATGTCAATAAATTTTTTAAATGTGTGCCTTGTTGGTCCATTTCCTACTTTGGCCCTCACTACCACTTTTCTCCCTCACATTTGAACTACAGCACAGTATTCTTGCCTAGAGAATCCCATGGAGAGAGGAGCTTTGTCGGCCGCAGTCCATAAAGTAGCACATAGTTGGACACACACACACACTCCGTTTTAGAGACAGAATCCTTGTGTTCAGACAAAACCCACTCTACCATGAATATAGTTCAGTATTTGTGCAACTTCACTGACTGTCTACTAAGCTGCATAGATGGAGAAGTAAGCCCTAAGAAGCTGGGCTTTAAAACAAAACCAAAAAGGTATATTCGATAGCAGCTGGATACCACAGGGCAGGGGGGCCAGGAGTTGATTTGCAGAGTTAGCCCAAATAAGTCATAAACAAAGAAACAAGGGGAAAAGACCAATAAAAATGTTTGGGGAGAAAATCAGAATTCAGAGTTGATACAATATACAATCTCAGATGTCAAGTTTTCAACACAAAATTACAAAAAGTAAATAAAACAGTGACCCATGCTCCAGAAGAAAAATGTTTAATAAAAGCTGTCACTGGTGATGGTGCTAGTCACTCAGTAGTGTCCAGCTCTTTGCAACCCAGTGGACTGTAGCCCACCAGGCTCCTCTTTGCTTAGAATTCTCCAGGCAAGAATACTGGAGTGAGCAGCCATTCCCTTTTCCAGGGGATCTTCCTGACCCAGGGATCAAACCCAGGTCTCCACAGGAATCTGCATTGCAGGCAGATTCTTTACCATCTGAGCCACCAAGGAAGCCAAAGAATTAAATGTTTTATTACTCTTTTGTTTTTTGATTCCAAGGGACTAGATCTGTTGTCTTTTTTTGTTTTTTTATAGCTACTCGTTAGTGGTGGTGGTGGCCGTGTTTAGCTGACAAAGACTCAAAAGTAGCTATTATAAATAAATCAAGGAACTAAAGAAAACCAGGTGTAAAAATTTAAAGGAAATTATGACAATGAATCAACAAATGGATATTTTCAATAAGAAGTAGAAATTATAATTAAAAAACAACAAAGAAGTTCTGGAGGTGAAAAATCCGATAGCCGAAATGAAACTTTCACCGAGAGAACTCAGTAACAGATTTGAAATGAAAGAAAAANTGGTTGCCATTTTCTTCTCCAGGGGATCTTCCCGACCAAGGAATTAAACCCACATCTCCCGGAGCTCCTGCATTGGCAGGCAGATTCTTTACCACTGAGCCACCTAGGAAGCCGCTACGAAGATCAAAGTCCCACTTGCTACAACTAACGCCCAGTGCAGACAAAAAAAAAATTTTTTTTAAGGAGAAGGGGACATATTTCTACATTTTACCAGAATTAAGTTACTATTAGTCTGAAGTGACTTTGGAGAAGGCAGTGGCACTCTCCTCCAGTACTCTTGCCTGGAAAATCCCATGGGCGGAGGAGCCTGGTAGGCTGCAGTCCATGGGGTCGCAACATCGGACACGACTGAGCGACTTCAGTTTCACTTTTCACTTTCATGCATTGGAGAAGGAAATGACAACCCACTCCAGTGTTCTTGCCTGGAGAATCCCAGGGACGTGGGAGCCTAGTGGGCTGCTGTCTCTGGGGTCGCACAGAGTCGGACACAACCGAAGTGACTTAGCAGCAGCAGCAGTCTGAAGTGGCTTATGATAAATTAAGTCATATTATGATCCCTAACTCAACCAAAGAAAAAGCTCAAAAGCAATACATCTTTTTAAATCAGCAGGAATGTATGTTTAAAAATACTTACTATAAAAGAAGTCAGCTTTTAAAAGGATTAGAACATTTACATTCATTATATGATTCTAAGCATTGTAAACAGCATTTACTGTCTTCAGAGTTTTGTTTTTGTTTTTGGTTTTGGTTTTTTTTGCTCGTATGGGGCAGGACAGGTTTGGTTGGAAGTAACATCAGATCCAGTGAAAAAATGGATTGGGAATGTGACTGGGCATCCCAGGAGCTGAGGAGTTGTCAGGAGCCACTCCCTTTCTGCAGCCCCAGGGATTCTGGCCTCTGTTCCTTTCCTCAATTCGCTCCCCAGCCTCAGTGTTGGTTTACCGCCACACACTGAGCTCCCGACAGTTACCAGCCCCGGGGCTACTCCACCCTACAGATATGGCCTCACCTCTGTCTGACCAGCTACGTTCTTTTTCTTCAGTCTCAAGGGAGGCTCTCATTGGATGCTGGTAGCCTGGCAGGCACCTGTCATCTCTCCTGATCACCTTTCCCTTCTGCTGTTGGGAGAGGCTGAGCAGAAGAACCTCAGCAAGGGCTGGGAAGGGGCAAGCAAAGTGACTCAGCTGACTGCACTACTTTCTTTACTGGAAAAGGAACATCATCTTGCTTTTTTCCTTATACAATGGCATGTCTGGTGAACACGTTTAGTACTGTACATTCATTTTTAGTCAGAAATCTTGACAAGCGCCCTGAATCTAAAGAGAATTTTTTAGTCTCAGCAGTGGTCGGGGCCCAGAACAGGGGCCTTCTCTGGGAGCAGTGGTTGAGCTGGGTGGGGCAGGCCCCCCAGGAACTGGGAACTGGGAGGAGGGGAGACTCTGGCCTGAGATGCACAGCAGAAGCACCATGGGAGGTGTTAGTACCAGGAGATGTTGGGGCTGCAGCCAAGGACTGACTGGAAACCTCTGGGGGGGAAGGGGGTCCCAGGGGACTGAAATGTGGTCCTGACATTGAGAATCACTTATATAAAGGAAAATCTTGGCAAAAGAGTGACATCCAGAAATTTTAAATAATCTCAGAAAAACAGGTGTTATGGGGAGGAGTATGTGAAAATAGAGCCAAGGAAATAAACTCCAAAGGCTTGTGTGTCGGGACTTCCCTAGTGGTCCAGTGGCTGAGAGTGTACCTTGCAATACAGCAGACAGACATGAGTTCAATCCTCAGTTAGAGAACTAAGATCTCACTTGCCAGAGTGCATCTAAGCCCATGCACCACAGCTATTGAGCCCAAGCACCTCAACTAGAGAGTCTATGAGCTGCAATGAAAGATCCTGCATGATGCAAGGAGGACCCCGCTTGCCTCAACTAAGATCTGATGCAGCCAAATAAATAAATATTAAAAACAAAGGACTGTATGATATCTTGGACATTGTTAGCCTTGTGTTTTGGAGACTGAGTCCTCTGATGGATGTGGATAGCTGTCTGTGGAGTAGGTAATTCATGTCTTTGGACTCAGACTGCACTCTGTCTCCAGCCAGGGCTGGTTTCCTCAGCTGATTTCCTTTCCCTTAGCTGGGCTCTATCCCTCTCTGCTTGGTTCAGGGATCAGACAGGATGGTGAAGCTTCTGCTGAGAACTGGGGACACCCTCCCTCTGATCCCTTCCTTCCCAAGATCACCCATCACTCTCCAGTGCCTGTGGTTTCACCTGCTTCTGTCCTCTGACCATTCAGGAAAGAAAGAATCAAGGTTTTTACAGGAGTTTTGTCTTTTCCATGGTGCCAGGATCAAGGCCATGAAAACAGCTAACTCTTTCCAGGCTATTCTCATTTCTTGAGGGTCATCACTGAATCACCTGTTTTTCCTCATTCTCCTGTGTTGTTTGTGTGTTTTGGTCCAGAGTTTTCCTTGTCTTCTGTAGGGTACTCAGAATGAGGGAGACAGGAATGACTTGGGGTTCCAAGGCACCGGGCAGTGACTGACATCAATGAGATGAGAGACACATGGAGATGAGTCTCAGGGAACACAAGCAGGTGTGTGCTGAGGCTGAGGGTGTTGGAGGTGAAAGAGGAACAGGATCCAAGTCCCCTCCACCTGAAACCGAGCAGGGTCCTGTGCGGCTCCCAGGCATGTAGGTCTCTTTTTTGTTCCTCATTTCCTTTGGCAAGACTCAAGCCTCCATGACCTTCCCTGAGTTCCAAAGGGCAGATTTAAACAGTTGAAGCTCCAATACTTTGGCTACCTGATGTGAAGAGCTGACTCACTGGAAAAGACCCTGAGGCTGGGAAAAATTGAGGGCAGGAGGAGAAGGGGGCAACAGAAGGTGAGATGGTTGGATAGTGTCACTGACTCATTGGACATGAATGTGTGCAAACTCCAGGAGGTAGTGAAGGACAGGGGAGCATGGCTTGCTGCAGTCCCTGGAGTTTCAGAGTTGGACCTGACATAGTGACTGAACAGCAACAGCAATCAAGGGAGGAGCAGCCAAGAAACCATCTGAGATGAGATTAAAGGAACCACAGAACTCATCAAGATTAGGAGACCAATCACCTGAGACCCTGTTCATACTCTAATCTTAGTGACCCCACATTTGAATCTTTGTTATAAAACCCTTCATCAGATACTTCCAGGTTAGGACACATAGTTTTTTGAGGCAGAAGCCCACTGTTTCTCTCTTGATCTGCCAAAGTAATCAGTTCAGTTCAGTTCAGTTGCTCAGTGGTATCCAAGCATTAGGGTCTTTTCTAATGAGTCATATTTTCATATCAGATGGCCAAAGTATTGGAGCTTCAGCTTCAGCATAAGTCCTTCCAATGAATATTCAGGACTGATCTCCTTTAGGATTGACTGAGTCCAAGGGACTCTCAAGAGTCTTCTCCAATACCACAGTTCAAAAGCATTAATTCATTGGCCCTCAGTTTTCTTTGTGATCCAACTCTCACGTCTACACACTACTACTGGAAAAACCATAGCTTTGACTAGACAGACCTTGGTCGGCACAGTAATGTCTCTGTTTTTAATATGCTGTCTAGATTCTCCTTTTCTACTACACCCAAAAGTCTGTCTCCAAGAATTTGATTCAACACTGATGTACAGAGAAGCCAAGCTTTCTGCAACATACCTCCCCTCACCTCCCTCAGATGGAGGCAGGGATCCTGGGAGAAAACAGCATCCAAATTTCCCTTTGGGGCCTCTGGAACCCCATTCTGATGGATTATTCAGACCAAGAGGGCCATGCTCCCTTCTGGGACAGGAATGCCCTCAGGCTTCACTCTCTACTTTATCATTGGGTGTGAATGGGTCAAGAAGCCATGGAGGATAACTCAGACAGGAAAACACTGGGGGGGTGGCAGGGTGGGAAGTCTTTCTCCTTGCCTTAACCTGTAAATGCCGTGCAAAGTGAATGAAAACTCCAGCCAGGTGGAATCTCAACAATCGTTTGAATATTTATATGGAGGAAGAAAGGTTTATAAATGCTAAGTCAACTTTGAAAAAGTCAGTAAAATAGTGGGCTTGGCCAAGTACATACAAAGACATGCCTCAAAGTTAGAACAATAAAAAAGTGTGCCATAGGCACCCAAGATGGACAGGTCATGGTGGAGAGTTCTGACAAAATGTGGTCGGTCCACTGGAGAAGAGAATGGCAAACCTCTTCAGTATTCTTGCCTTGAGAATCCCATGAACAATATGAAAATTCAAAAAGATAGGACACTGAAAGATGAACTCCTCAGGTCAGTAGGTGCCCAATATGCTACTGGAGATCAGTGGAGAAATAACTCCAGAAAGAATGAAGAGGTGGAGTCAAAGCAAAAACAACACCCAGTTGTGGATATGACTGGTGATAGAAGTAAAGTCTAATGCTGTAAAGAATAATATTGCATAGGAACCTGGAATGTTAGCTCCATGAATCGAGGTAAATTGGAAGTGGTCAAACAGGAGAGGACAAGAGTGAAATCCACATTCTAGGAATCAGTAAACTAAAATGGACTGGAATGGGTGAATTTAACTCAGATGACCATTATATCTACTTGTGTGGGCAAGAATCCTTTAGAAGAAATGGAGTAGCCATCATAGCCAATGAAAGAGTCTGAAATTGAGTACTTGGGTGCAGTCTTAAAAATGACAGAATGATCTCTGTTTGTTTCCAAGGCAAGCCACTCAATATCACAGTAATCCAAGTCTATGCCCCAACCACAAATGCCAAAGAAGCTAAAGTTGAATGGTTCTATGATGACCTACAAGACCTTCTAGAACTAACACCATCATAGGGGACCAGAATGCAAAAGCAGGAAGTTAAGAGATACCTGGAGTAACAGGCAGGTTTGGTCTTGGAGTACAAAATAGTTTTACCAAGAGAACACGCTGGTCATAGCAAACACCCTCTCCCAACAATACAAGAGACAACTCTATGCATGGACGTCACCAGATAGGCAATACCAAAGGCAGATTGATTACATTCTTTGCAGCCAAAGATGGAGAAGATCCATACAGTCAGCAAAAACAAGACCAGGAGCTGACTGTGGCTCAGATAATGAACTCCTTATTGGCAAACTCAGACTTAAATTGAAGAAATTAGGGAAAACCACTAACCATTCAGGTATGACCTAAATCAAATCCCTTACATCATAAAGTGAAGCTCGCTCAGTCGTGTCTAACTCTTTGCAACCCCATGGACTGTAGCCTACCATGCTCCTCTGTCCGTGGGATTCTCCAGGCAAGAATACTGGAGTGGGTTGCCATTTCCTTCTCCAGGAGATCTTCCCAACCCAGGGATTAAACCTGGGTCTCCCACACTTCAGGCAGATGCTTTACCATGTGAGCCACCATAAAGAGGAAGTGACAAATAGATTCAAAGGATTATATCTGATAGAGTGCCTGAAGAACTATGGCCCGAGGTTCATGACATTGTACAGGAGGCAGTGATCCCCAAGAAAAAGAAAGGCAAAATGGTTGTCTGAGGAGGCCTTACAAATAGCTGAGAAAAGAAGAGAAGTGAAAGGCAAAGGAGAAAAGGAAATATATACTCATTTGAATGCAAAGTGCCAAAGAATAGCAAGGAGAGATTTCATGCAAAGATGGGCACAATAATGGACAGAAACAGTATGGACGTAACAGAATCAGAAGATATTAAGAAGAGGTGGCAAGAATACACAGAAGAACTATACAAAAAATATCTTAATGACCCAAATAACCACAATGGTGTGACCACTCACCTAGAGCCAGACATCCTGGAATGGGAAGTCAACTGGGCCTTAGGAAGCATCACTATGAACAAAGCTAGTGGAGGTGGTGGAATTCCAGTTGAGATCTTTTAAATCTTAAAAGATGATGCTTTGAAAGTGCTGCACCCAATATGCCAACAAATTTGGAAAACTCAGTAGTAGTGACAGGACTGGAAAAGGTCAGTTTTCATTCCAATCCCAAAGAAAGACAATGCCAAAGAATGTTCAGACTACTACAAATTGCACTCATCTTACACACTAGCAAACTAATGCTCAAAATTCTTCAAGTAAGGCTTCAACAGTACATAAACCAAGAACTTCCAGATGTTCAAGCTGGATTTAGAAAAGGCAGACGAACCAGAGATCAAATTGCCAACATCTGCTGGATCACAGAAAAAGCAAGAGAGTTCCAGAAGAACATCGACTTCTGCTTTATTGACCATGCCAAAGCTTTTTGGATCACAAGAAACTGTGGAAAATTCTTCGACAGATGGGAATACCAGACCACCTGACCTGCCTCCTGAGAAATCTGTATGCAGGTCAAGAAGCAACAGTTAGAACTGGACACGGAACAACAGACTGGTTCCAAATTGGGAAAGGAGTATGTCAAGGCTGTATATTGTCACCCTGCTTATTCAACTTCTATGCACAGTACATCATGAGAAATTCTGGGTTGGATGAAGCACAAGCTGGAATCAATTTGCTGGGAGAAATATCAATAACCTCAGATATGCAGATGACACCACCCTTATGGCAGAAAGTGAAGAGGAACTAAAGAGCCTCTCAATGAAAGTGAAAGAGGAGAGTGGAAAAGTTGGCTTAAAACTCAACATTCAAAAAACTGAGATCATGGCATCTGGTCCCATCACTTCATGGCAAATAAATGGGGAAACAATGGAAACAGTGACAGACTCTACTTTCCTGGTCTCCAAAATCACTGCAGATGGTGACTGCAGCCATGAGGTTAAAGGACGCTTGTCTCTTTAGAAAAGCTATGACCAAAAAGCAAAGATATCACTTTGCTGATGTCAAAGCTAATGTTTTTCCAGTAGTCCTGTATGGATGTGAGTGTTAGACCCTAAAGAAAGTTGAGTGCCAAAGAACTGACGCTTTTGAACTATGGTGCTGGAGAAGACTCTTGAGAGTCCCTTGGATTGCAAGGAGATCAAATCAGTCAATCCTAAAGGAAATCAGTCCTGAATATTCATTGGAAGAACTGATGCTGAAGCTGAAGCTCCAATACTTTGGCCACCCGATGTGAAGAGCTGACATCCTTTTCTAGGAAATACTGAGGGCAGGAGAAGGGAACGGCAGAGGATGGGATGGTTGGATGGCACCACCAACTTGATGGACATGAGTTTAAACAAGCTCCAGGAGTTGCTGATGGACAGGCAAGCCTGCTGCAGTCCATGGGGTTGCAAAGAGTCGGACACAACTGAGTGACTGAACTGAACTGAACTGAACTGAAGCACAAAAATAGAAAGTGAATCAGAAGGGACAGAATAGAGAGCCCCGAATAAAACCTGGGTCTATATGGGAATTCTTTTTCTTTTTTCCTTTTGCTGTGTGTCCTCAGTCCCAGTGGTAGAGAAAACGTTAGGAAAGAGCAGATTGTTTAGTTGATAGTACTGTGGAAATTGTAAGTGTATCAAGCAAAATAAAATCAAATTTCCATCTAATATACAAATAATGGTGAGCTCTAGATTGATTTAACACTGACATGAGAAAGGTAAAACTATAAAGTTAGTAGAGAAAGATAAGAGAATATCTTAATGATTGACCTGTAAGGTAGGACTTAAGCAGAACTTCAGGTGCACAGAAAAGCTGGTAAGTTTGATGACATGAAAATGAAGGACTTTTGGGACTTCCCTGTTGGTCTAGTGGTTAGGACTTTATATTTCCACTGCAGGGGGCATGAATTTGATCCCTGGTCAGAGAGTTAAGATCCCATAAGCCAAATGTCATGGCCAAAAACAAAGAAAGAAAATGAAGGACTTTTGCTCAAGAAAGATCATCATAGACTAAGATAATAGGTAACAAAGTGAGAGAAGATTTTGAAAGAAATCAACAAGGTATCAAAAATGTGGAACAAGAAATGTCTGCAAGCAAAAGAAAAATCTTAACAACCCTGATAGAAAAAGGGTTAAAAACAACTTACAGGCAGGAAGCTGTGGAAGTCCCCTGCACTCGAAGGGGTGCTCAAAATCCTTAGTAGACAGAAATGCAAATTAATACCACTGAAAATCACTTTAAACCTCTCAGCCTGGAATTCATTCAAAAGCTGACTGATACCAAGAACTGGCAAGGGTGTGGGGCTCCCTGAACCTTGTGCTGGCTCTGCTGGTGGGAGTAATGGCAGGGGCACTTTCTGGGGCACAGGCTGTCCTGGTTTAGGCAAATTAAGCCAAATCACTCCATTGTTGTTGTTTAGCTCCTAAGCTGTGTCGGACTCTTTGCCACCCCATGGACAAGTCCGCCAGGCTCCTCTGTCTGTGGGATTCTCCAGGCAAGAATACTGGAGTAGGTTGCCATTTCCTCCTCTAGAGGATCTTCCTGACCCAGGGATCAAACCCAAGTCTCTTGTGTCTTATGCATTGCAGGTGAATTCTCAAATCACCCCAATGACCCAGCGATTCTGACCCCAGGTGTGGGAATTCTTACCCAGTCCATGATGGAGAGTGTTTTAAAATATTTACTGCAATAAGCAGCTCACAAAAGGATAAACACTGCTTGATCCCACTTCTATATGGTACCTACTGCTGCTGCTAAGTCGATTCAGTCGTGTCCGACTCTGTGCGACCCCATGGACTGTAGCCCACCAGGCTCCTCCATCCATGGGATTTTCCAGGCAAGAGTACTGGAGTGGGGTGCCATTGCCTTCTCCGATATGGTACCTAGAGCAGTCAAATTCATCTAGACAGGAAGTAGAAGGGCAGTTGCCAGGAGCTGGGGTAGGGGAAATGGAGAGTTAGTATTTAACGGGGACAGAGTTTCACCTGGGGAAGTTCTGGAGACAGATGATGGTGAACAAGTGGGTATGGGTGTGTGCACCTAAGCATGTATGCTTGTGATGGGGGGTTGTCACTTGAATATCCAGGCTCAAGGAAAAAGTCTGTGTTGGTCCAGAATGGGAGATAAATCAGGGGCACAGATTGGGACTAGATTGAGAACTTGAACTTGATCTCTGAAGCCAGGTCAGTAAGGTTTTAGAGCAATACAGGGCAGAGGGGGATGGAGGGAGCCAGATGTCATCAAGGTAGATGGCCCCTAACACTGTGGACCAGATCAAGGGAGCAGCTGAACACCAGGCTCACAACCTGCACCCCTTCCCTTCTCCTTGTAGCTCCACCCATTTTCAGCCCCCAGGTTCTAGCATTGCAGGTGAATTTGAGGTTCTTCTTCACTGAAAAAGAATTCGGAGATGAAGCAAAGAGGCTGAGAAAGTAAAGTGAAAGCTTATTTGAGCAAAGATACACTCTCAGGGCTTCTTTAGGTGGCTCAGTGTGAAAGAACCCACCTGCCAATGCAGGCAACTCAGGAGACATGGGTTCAGTCCCTGGGTTGGGAGGGTCCCCTGGAGAAGGGAATGGCAATTCACTCCAGTATTCTCGCCTGGAGAATTCCATGGACAAAGAAGCCTGGCGGGCTACAGTCCATGGTGCTGCTCTTGAGTCAGACATGACTTAAAGAGTGAGCATGCAAATCTTACTATAATGAGAGCACAGTGAGCAACAGGTTACATTTAGACACAGAAGATTCCTGCCCTTCCCCTGCCTTTCCTTTTTTGCTACTTGGACCCTTAACACCCAAAATATGCAGCTTCATGTCAGTCTGAAGGTTCCTGCTTTCCTCTCTCTGCCCATGGACCCTCACTGTTTACAAATTGTGTGATTTCCTGCTGCCTGGCCCCAGTCCCCTTTTCTCTGCTCAGACCTACCTACCTGCTTGCAGTAACACCAGCAGCGTTTCAGCCCCCTAGGGTCTAAGGTGGACATACTGGAGGTGCAGTCTACCTTCAAAGGGATGGACCCATGGAACTGCCCTGGTGGTCTAGTGGCTAAGACTCCATACTTCCACTTCAGGGGGCATGGGTTCAATCCCTGGTCAGGGAACTAAGATTTGGTGTGTCCAATTGTGCAACACCCCCACCCCCCAAAAAAAAAGCACTGGGAAAAGAATCTAGAAAGGAGTGTGTGTGTGTGTGTATGTGTGTGTGTGTGTGTGTGTGTGTGTGTGTGTGTGTGTGTATGTTAGTCGCTCAGTCATGCCCAACTCTTTGCTACCCATGGACTGTAGCCCACCAGGCTCCTCTGTCCATGGGATTCTCACACAAGAATATTGGAGTGGGTTGCCATTTACCTTCTCCAGGGGATCTTCCTGATCCATGGATTGAACTTGGATCTTCTGTATTGCAGAAAGATTCTTTAGCATCTGAGTCACCCAGGAAGCCCTAGAAAGGGGTGGATATATCTATATGTGTAACTGATTCACTTTTCTGTGCAGCACAAGCTAACACAATATTGTAAATCATCTGTACTCCAATAAAAATATTTTCAAAAAGAGGATAAATCAAGGAAGAGCTCACACTGAAGCTAGAAGTGGCCTGGATCACTTCCAGGGGTTGAGGAGCACTCAGTGGTAACATCCCAAGCTTCCACAACTCAAGATGTTGAACTTGAATCACTCACCAGCTACCCTGATTTGCAGAGAGTTCTTGCTGAGCCACCACACCTTCTGAAACACTTGAATAAAGAAATGGGTGGGAATATTGACGCTAAACTTACACAGAAAAGAATCAGTCAGTCAGTCAGTTCAGTCACTCAGTCATGTC
>SJYQ01002164.1:561898-601377 GCA_006410935.1 Redunca redunca
GGGTGGCCCCACAGGGCATGGCTTAGTTTCACTGAGTTAGACAAGGCTGTGGTCCTAGTGTGTTTAGATTGACTAGTTTTCTGTGATTATGGTTTCAGTGTGTCTGCCCTCTGATGCCCTCTTGCAACACCTACCATCTTACTTGGGTTTCTCTTACCTTGGATGTGGGGTATCTCTTCATGGCTGCTCCAGCAAAGCGCAGCTGCTGCTCCTTACCTTGGTTGGAGTAGCTCCTCTAGGCCCTCCTGTGCCCACGCAACCACTGCTCCTTGGACGTGGGGTTGCTCCTCTCCGCTGCTGCCCCGACCTCGGACGTGGGGTAGCTCCTCTTGGCCGCCCTTGTGCACTGTCGCAGCCTCCCATGCTTGTATTAAATCCAAGCCCAGATGAATCCATACTGTAGGTTAATAGGGGTTGAGCAGGGGCTGGAATGCAGGAAGCTGAGATGAACCAGTACTGCCCAGTTACCACCCAGTGAAACAGATACTTCTCAAGGAGCCAGGAACTAATCCATTAATCCCTGGATTGCTACATTCCAGGAAGTTGCAAGAGGTCACATCCCCAGCAACAGATGATTGCGATTATTCACATGACAGTAAACCCAGAGTCGTAGCTTTCTGGATGACCCAAGAGGAGGAGCTCCAATACTTTGGCCACCTAATGAAAAGAGCTGACTCACTGGGAAAGACCTTGATGCTCGGAAATATTGAAGGTAGGAGGAGAAGAGGGCAACAGGATGAGATGGTTGGATGGCATCACCAACTCAATGAACGTGAGTTTGAGCAAACTCCAGGAGATGGTGAAGGACAGAAAAGCCTGGAATGCTGCAATCCATGAGGTCACAAAGAGTAGGATCTGACTGAGCAACTGAACAACAGAAATACTTCATGATCAAACAATCTGAATAAATCATACAAAATAATACAAGACTGGAAAACTTTGGAGATTATTGTTTGTTAGCCCATCATTTCATATCTGGCAAGAAAGAGTCTGAGTCACTTAATTGGAACAATGTTTCTGGATTTGTCTCCATTGGCATCTTTGGGTTGTCCACAGAGCTTAGAGGGGGAAAGGAAGACATTTTCAGTGCCATACCCTCTACACCTATTCTTTGAGATTTTCACCCAAGCAGCTATCTCAGCAGAAAACTCAGAAGCTGGGTCAGGCAGAGCTTGCCCTATTAATTGGGACCAAAAGCCCACATCCCATGACATTCAGTAAGTCAGGCAGAGCGAGATGTCATTCCCAAAAGAGATACCTACATGGGTGTGCTCCTGCAGTGGGCTGACAACCACAGACCCAGAAGCATTTCTAGGGGGAAAAAAATGGTGGAGATATTTTGGTTAGACTTCCTAAAATTTCCCCAGAGTCATAAGGTAAGGAAATAAGTCGTTCTTCTATAATAACTCAGCTGCTTTTCCAACCACAAGACTTTGTACACCCACCACCAAAGCACAAGATCAACCTCAAGAAAGGGTCCTCCCTGACCGAGCCCAGCAGCCATAAAACATGCTGGTAATTTAACTCTGTGACCCTTTCCAACTTCTGTGTGAGGAAAAAAAAATCCTAACTAAAGTCAGATGATAATGAAAAATGATTAAGTTATTCTCCATAAGCATGCTGTATGTACCATTCTAATGGCAGGAAATGAAGAGGAACTAAAGAGCCTCTCGATGAGGGTGAAAGAGGACGGTGAAAAGGCTGGCTTAGAACTCAACATTCAAACAAGTAAGATCACGGCATCCAGTCCCATCACTTCATGCCAAATACATGGGGGATAAAGTAGAAACAGTGGCAGATTTTGTTTTCCTGGGCTCCAAAATCACTGTGGATGGTGACTGCAGCCATGAAATTAAAAGATACTTGCTCCTTGGAAGAAAAGCTATGGCACACCTAGACACAATATTAAAAAGCAAAGATATCATTTTGCTGATGTCAAAGCTATGGTTTTTCCAGTAGTCATGTATGGATGTGAGACCATAAAGAAGGCTGAGCACCAAAGAATTGATGGCTTCCAATTGTGGTGCTGGAGAAGACTCTTGAGAGTTCCTTGGACAGAAAGGTCAAACTATTCAATCCTAAAGAAAATCTACCCTGAATATTCGTTGGAAGGACGGATGCTGAAGATGAAGCTCCAGTGAAGCTTTGGCCACCTGATGGGAAGAGCCAACTCATTGGAAAAGACCCTGATGCTGAGAAAGATTGAAGGCCAAAGGAGAAAGGGGCAGCAGAGGATGAGATGGTTGTATGGCATCACCAACTCAATGGACATGAGTTTGAGCAAACTCTGAGATATGGTGAAGGACAGGGAAGCCTGGAGTGCTACAGTTCATGGGGTCACAAAGTCAGACATGACTTGGCAACTGAACAACAATGTACACAACAGCTTATTCTTCACTATGAAAAGAGCTCTTAAAAATCAATAAGGAGCCACCCAATAGTTGGGGGGAAAAACAGGATTTAAATAGGTAGTTGACATGAAAGCATAGGAAAATAGTCTCAAGCTGGCTCATAATTACAGAAACTAAGATAAAAATAATAAAAATGCTTTCTTTTCAATGTTGGCAAAAATTTAAAGTTTAGGTATAAGAAACAAGCATTCTCATACAGCGTGGGCTGCAGTGTAAGTACAATATCTGTGGGGAAATTTGGCAACATGTATTTAAAATGTACAAACTAGCACAGTTTAAATTCCTAACAAATTCCTTAAGAATTTATTCTATGCAAAGAAGACATATAGATGGCTAATGGGCACATAAAAAGATGCTCAACATTAATAATCATCAGGGAAATGCAAATCAAAACTTCAATGAGGTACTGTCTCACACCAATCAGAATGACCACCACCAAAAAGTCTACAAATATATTGCTGGAGGGGGTGTGGAGAAAAGGGAACCCTCCTACACTGTTGGTGGGAATGTAAGCAGGTACAGTCACTGTGAAAAGCAGTACGGAGTTTCCTTAAAAGGCTAAAAATAGAGGACTCCCTGGCAGTCCAGTCATTAAGGCTCCTTGCTTCCAATTCAGGGAGCACAGGTTTGATCCCTGGTTGGGAAACTAAGATCTCACACACCAGGCAGTGCAGCCAAAAATTAAAAAAACAAAAAAGTTAAAAGTAGAGTTACCATGTGATCCAGCAGCCCCACTCCTGGGCATATATATGGAGAAAAACATGCTACATGAACTCTGATGTTCATTTCAGCACTATTTACAATAGCCAAGACATGGAAGCAATCTAAATGTCCATTGACAGAAAATGGATAAAGTATATGTGGTACATACATACAACAGAATATTATTCAACCATAAAAGAATAAAATAATGCTATTTGCAGCAACCATGGATGGACCTAGAGACCAACATACTAAGTGAAGTAAATCAGACAGAGAAAGATAAGTATCATATCACTTACACGTGGAATCTAAAAAAACAACAACCAAAAAAAAAAAAACCAGTATAAATGAACTTATTTACAAAACAGAAATAAAGTCACAGATGTAGAAAACAAGTGTATGATTACCAGGGGGAAAGAGAAGGAAAAGAGAGATAAATTGGGAAATGGGGATTGACATATACACAATACTATATATAAAATAGACAACTAATAAAGACCTACTGTGTAGTAGGGAACTCTACTTAATATTCTGCAATGATCTATATGGAAAAATAATATTTAAACAAAAAAGAGTGGATATATAAATAGATATGGACTTCTCTGGTGGCTCAGTGGTAAAGAAACAGCCTGAAAATATAGGAGACACAGGTTTGATCTCTAGGTCTGGAAGATCCTTTGGAGAAGGAAATGATAACCCACTCCAGTATTCTTAATTGGGAAATCCTACGGACAGAGGAGCCTGGTGGGCTACAGTCCATGGTGTCCCAAAAGAGTGGGACATGACTTAGCGTCTAAACAACAACAATGTATATATATAACTGATTCACTTTGCTGAACACCTGAAACTAACAAAACATTGTAAACCAAATATATTCCAATCAAAATTAAAACATAATATAAAATACATAAACAATAAGGTCCTTCTGTATAGCACAGGGAACTATATTCAATATCCCATAATAAACCATAATAGAAAAGAATATGTTTATATATATATATAACTGAATCATGGTGCTGTTCACTAGAAAGTAACAGAACATTGTAAATCAACTATACACCAATCAAAAGTTTTTAATTTAAAAAAATTTTAATTTAGCATATAGATATTTACATAAATATATAAAATGACTGCTCAGAAATGTTTATAGTAGCAGTATTTATTATAGCAAATAAGTAGAAACTGCTTCCAAAGTCTACAGTATAAGCCTGGTTAAGTCAACATTGTAATGATACAATGCTGTTTTTTTCCCCAAAAAATCTGAAAGATTTATATGTGCTGATATGGAAAGATTGCCTGGATATTTTAAGTAGAAAGAAAAACAGAGTAGAAAATAAAGTCCACATTATACTATATTTACTGCACTATACATAGTCTTCCTAAACATTTTACAATTTAATTTTTCATTTATACACTATATATATANTGAATCCAGGCCTCCCAAGCACAGTGCTCTAGCAGTAGTGTCAGTCACTCAGTCGTGTCTGACTCTTGCGACCCCGTGGACTAGAGCCCGCCAGGCTCCTCTGTCCATGGAATTCTCCAGGCCAGAATACTGGAGTGGGTTGCCATTCCCTTCTTCAGGGGATCTTTCCAACCCAGGGACTGAACCCAGGTCTCCCGCACTCCAGGCAGGCTCTTTACCATTGCACTACCTGGGAAGCCCTAGGGCTCTAGCCTAGGCTCAAACTGGAACACACACTTGAATTACCTAGTGGGCCAATCAAAACAGTGCTGGGCGCAACATCAGAGTTTCTAACTCTGTAGGTCTGAGGCGGAGCCCAAAAGGTTGTATTTCTTATCAATTCCCAGGTGATGCTGATGCTTCTGGTCTTGGGACCATACACTGAGAACAACTGCTCCAGACTAAAGGAAATACCTGGTCAGTCACAGGCAAGAAGATAAATAGATTAGGAATGAGGTATGGTCTCACATGAAATTACATATAAATGAAGTCCTAGGCCTTGATGATGAGTGCCAAAAGAAATAATACTTCATTTTTTGAGGAATACACTAATCCCAGACTAGATTTCTATTAAATACATAAAGGAATTTTAATTATTTATTCAAATATCATGTTTATCATGTTTGAATAATCACAAGGTCCACTTCACCAAAGCTCAATTTGGTGAAGCTTTACAAGCACAAGAATTAGGCTTTCTTTATTCTCACCCACTGAATATCCACTGGAAGGACTGATGCTGGAGCTGAAATCCAATATTTTGGCCATCTGATGCAAAAGAACTGACTCATTTGAAAACACCCTGATGCTGGGAAAGATTGAAGGCGGGAGGAGAAGGGGATGACAGAGGATCAGATGTTTGGATGGCATCACCAACTCAATGGACCTGAGTCTGAGTAAACACCAGGAGTTGGTGATGTACAGGGAGGCCTGGTGTGCTGCAGTCCATGGGGTCTCAAAGAGTCGGACACGACTGAGCAACTGAACTGAACTTAAACCCCACTACATAGATTCAGCAACATTTATACTATAAATGACTTCTATAAAAAGTCTATACAGAACTAAACTGGGCTTAAACACACATCAATTTTTCTCTTTATTTTTAACCTCAGAAAATACTATTAGGAATGTAAAGGTTTTGTTTTTTTAAAAAAACTCACTAGCCTTTCGGATCCGCCATCTGCGGTGGAACCGCCGCCAAGATGCAGATTTTCGTGAAGACCCTGACGGGGAAGACCATCACTCTTGAGGTCGAGCCCTCGGATACAATAGAAAATGTAAAGGCCAAGATCCAGGATAAGGAAGGAATTCCTCCTGACCAGCAAAGACTGATCTTTGCTGGCAAGCAACTGGAAGATGGACGTACTTTGTCTGACTACAGCATTCAAAAGGAGTCCACTCTTCATCTAGTGTTGAGACTTCGTGATGGTGCTAAGAAAAGGAAGAAGAAGTCTTACACCACTCCCAGGAAGAACAAGCATAAGAGAAAGAAGGTTAAATTGGCTGTTCTGAAATACTTTAAGGTGGATGAGAATGGCAAAATCAGTCGCCTTCGCCGGGAGTGTCCCTCAGATGAATGTGGTGCTGGAGTTTTTATGGCCAGTCACTTCAACAGACATTATTGTGGCAAATGTTGTCTGACCTATTGTTTCAACAAACCAGAAGACAAGTAATTGTATATTGGTTAATAAACATATGAGCTAACGTTTAAAAAAAAAAAAAAAAACCCATTTTATTAATCTTTTTTTTTTGAGCAATTACACCAGATGGAGAATAAGGGGTGTGAAATATTATAAATGAAATAGGTTGAGACGCATGTAAGTAAATCAGAAAGCCGTCATTTAATCGTTGTTTAACAAATTGAAGTTCCTGTAAAGCCAATGGGGTTAAGGTCCGAGGGCTATCCAGAGCTGTATCTCCTTCTAAAGTGGAAAACAAATGTCGTAATTGATAAGTAGGAATCTCAAGTACTGGGCGTAGGCAATTAATATCTCTCAATAACTTTTGAAAATCATTTAAGGTTTTGAGATGGTCTCTTTTAATTTGCAACTTTTGAGGTTTTATTTTATGTTGTTTCAATATTGTCTCTAAATATGAAATGGGAAAGTCCTTTTGAATTTTTGGGGGGGCTATTTGCAAATTGTATCACGCTCAGCAATACTAGGAGCTGCTAATAGGAGATCATCTATATAATGATATAGAATATAATTGGGGTATGCTTGACAGAGGGATTGTAAAGAGCGAGCTACGAGTTCTTGGCATAAGGTAGGACTATTTATCATTTTTTGTGGTAAGACTGTCCATTGATAATGCTTAACAGGAACTGTAAAAGCAAATTTATCTCTATCTTGCAATTGTAGGGGAATGGTAAAAAAAAAAAAAAAAAAAAAACACAGTCTTTAAGATCTAGCACCATTAAGGACCAATTTTGAGGAATAAGAGCTGGAGAGGGGAGTCCTAATTGTAATGCTCCCATAGGTTCAATACATTTATTAACTTTTCGTAAATCAGTTAACATTCTCCATTTTTTAGATTTTTTTTTTTTTATAACAAAAACAGGAGAATTCCAGGGGTAGGTAGAGGGCTCTATATGACCAAGTTGGAGTTGTTCCTGTACTAATTGTTCTAACGCCTCGAGCTTTATTTGTGGTAATGGCCATTGTTTAACCCATTTTGGAGTATTAGTTAACCATTTTAATGGGAGTGCTCGAGGAATCTGAGCAGTGGCTACTAGTTTTTTGATGGAATGGTTACAGAAGCCCCCAAAGGAGAGAGAAGATTTCTTTTCCATATATTGATAGGTATGTTAACAATATAAAAAATAACAAATATTGATCTCCCATTATGGAATTGACATAGCAAGGGATGAGTATTTTTCCAGACCTCTGCAATGGAGCCTAGTTCTGTCGGTGTTAAAGGGCTCTTTTCTTTAAAGTCCCCAGTATTGTTCTTGGGCACCAAGGACTTAGGCCTGCAGGATAGTTTCCCGGTATCGGGTTGCCCATTTTATCTGTTTTAGATTTGCATTCATTAGTCCAATGAAGCCCCTTTCCGCATCGACGGCAAGGTCCAGGAGGAGTCTTATTTTTCCTAGCAAAAGATCTGTCTTTAGGAATTGTACCTTGATCAGCTTTGAATTTTTGACACTCTCTTTTCATATGACCAGGTTTTTCACAATGGAAGCAGTTGCCTCCCTTTTGTGGTCTCATAACTGTGGCCAAGGCCGTAGCAAAGACATTAGCCTGATGCTCAGTTTTTCCTACTCCAGAGCAGGCTCTGATATATTCAGCTATAGATGCATCCTGTTCCTTTAATGGTCTCAGTATATGCTTGCATTCAGGATTTGCATTTTCAAATGCTAAAGTTTGTAATAATATCTCTGAAATTTCATCCCTCCCTACAGCCCATTCCATAGCTACCCTCAATCTTGCTAGAAAATCAGTATATAGCTCATTGGGGCCCTGCATTGTTTTAACAAAGGAGGGCTGGGCGTGGCCAGTAGGCACCACACGGCGCCATGCTCCTAAAAAAACCTGGTGGACTTGTTGTAAGTCCTGATCAGAGTATTGAGCCTGTTTTCTTAAAGCCCGATAAGCGATTTTTCCCATTAGTTTGTCCTTGAGAGGACCAGGGGGATTTTGTCCCTCATTAATTTGAGCCTGCTTTTTAGCTTTTTTTTTTTACTAGCTACGAAGTTGTAACCATTGAGAACCCTCCAAGACAGCTTGGGCAATAGATTCCCAATCTAACGGAATGATTAATTTGCCTTTTCCCAATGAATCTAGCATAGCCAAAACAAAAGGAGACTGAGGACCCTACTGCGCCATTGCAGCCTTAAGATCTTTAAAATATTTATACTCCAAAGGAGCATATTGAACATTTATCACATTATCATTTTGCTGTCTCTGGATGGGAAATAATTGCGGAGGATCAACAAAGCCATTGGGGGGAGCAGACAAGTCATCATCATGAAGCATAGACAAAGGAAAGGAGAACTGACAATGTTCCCTGCCCACATCAGGCCGATTAACCGCAGTGGGAAAAAGAAGCACAAGGAGGGGCAGAATGGGTAGATTTTTTCCCCTCCTTATGGGATTTCCACCACTTCTGAAATAACTGGGTCATTTTTTTAACCTCTTTGCCTTCCTCTGACAAAACCAAAGAAGCCTCCGAATCTGGTTCTGAACTATCAGATGTTTCACCACTTACAGGAGGAGGCTTGTCTGCATCTTTGCCTTCAGGCGGTGCAGAAGCCCCGACACCGTCCTCATAAAATATTTCTCCCTTCCTTGAAGCATTAGATCTAGTTTCATTATCAGCAGAGAGCAAGGTCAAAGCCTGTGTTATAGCACTACACAAAGCCCACAACTTCAAAGGAATCACATTACCGTTCTGATGTTGTTTTCTCAATTCCTTTTGAATTATTTTCCATTTTTTCAAGTTTAATTGTAACTTAGTTGGATATTGAAACCAATGACAATATTTCTCCACCAAGCGAAAGAGCTCACCTGTGGAGTGGAGAAGTCCTTTGACTAACTCCATGTATTGTGTCCGTAATGATGATGAGGAATTCCCCGAAAGTTCCCCTGCTATGGATTTAAAATCCCCCCGGGGTTACTCACCCTTTCGGTTTCACTCGCCCTTTGTTCCTTTGCTTGCCCCACGTTGGGCGCCAGATGTTGCGAGCGAAATGACACAAAGACAAGACACACATGAAAGACAGACAAAGACACAACTCCGGCCGGAGGAAAAAGACTGCGCAAAACTAATTGCGGTTTATTTTTATATGCCCCCTTTAGGCAGGATTCCAGACTGCATGAATAAGTCTTTTCAGTACAGTGCAGGTGCATACATGTTATCGTACAGCAAGGGGAGTGAAACCGCTGTCTGCTACAAAGTTTATCCAAGGCCCTTTCCTTCTTCTTATCACAAGAAGGGAATGCTCTCTCCTTTGCAAGAGATAATTAAACTCAAGGCTGTGTCCAGACTCCTTGGCAGAATGCCTCGTTTGCAAGCACATCTCTGTGACTCTATTGCAGCTGCATTGACCCTTCACTTGTTTATTGATATTTCAACATAATTTACACCCACGCTTTACAAGGACTTTAACCCTTCAAGAAAGTTCTTGACTTTCCATGGATTGATATTATGCATGTGAACACTTAATTGGGTCTTCTGCAGGGTAGTATGATTTGCCCCTGCCCCCTGGCTTCTATTGTTGCATTACTAAGAGAGGCAGAAACAGATGGAGACAGAGACAATTAAAAGCATCTCTTTATTTCCAGGTAACATTCGTTGATCATGGAGAAAGCAAAGGAATTCCAGAAAAACATTTACTGCTGCTTCTTTGACTATGCTAAAGCCTTTGACTGTGTGAAACACAGCAAACTGGAAAATTCTTAGCGAGATGAAAGTATCAGACAACCTTACCTATCTGCTAAGAAACCTATGTGCAGGTCAAGAAGCAACAGTTAGAACTGAACATGGAACAATGGACTGGTTCAAAATTGGGAAAGGAGTATGACAAGGCTGTATATTGTCACCCTGTTTATTTAACTTATGTGCAGAGTACATCATGCAAAATGCTGGGCTGAAGGAATCACAAGCTGGAATCAAGATCAAAACCTCAGATATGCAGATGATACCACTCTAATGGCAGACACTGAAGAGGAACTAAAGAGCTTCTTGATGATGGTGTAAGAAGAGAGTGAAAAGGCTGTCTTAAAATGCAACTTTCAAAATACTAAGATCATGCCATCTGGTCCCATCACTTCATGACAAATAGGATGGGGGAAAAGTGGAAGCAGTGACACATTTTATTTTCTTTGGCTCCAAAATCACTGTGGACAGTGACTGCAGCTATGAAATTAAAAGACACTTGCTCCTTGGAAGGAAAGCTTTGACAAACCTAGACAGCATATTCAAAAGCAGAGACATCACTTTACCAACAAAGGTCTGTGTAGTCAAAACTGTGGTTGTTCCAGTAGTCATGTACAGATGTGAAAATTGGACTATAAAAAAAAGCTGAGCACTGAAGAATTGATGACTTCAAACTGTGGAGCTGGAAAAGACTCTTGAGAGACCCTTGGACAGCAAGGAGATCAAACCAGTCAGTCCTAAAGGAAATCAACCCTGAATATTCATTGGAAGGACTGATGCTGAAGCTCCAATACTTTGATCACCTGATGAAAAGAGCTGACTCATTGGAAAAGACCCTGATGCTGGGAAGGATTGAAGGCCAAAGAAGAAGGGAGCAGCAGAGGATGAGATGGTTGGAAGGCATCACCAATTCCATGGACATGAATCTGAGCAAATTCCAGGAGATAATGGAGGACAACAGAGGAGCCACACAGCCACAAAGCAGAAGAGCCAGGAGGCCTGCCCCTTCTACCCCAGAGCCAGAGTCGTGACCTCACACAGGGGCCCCTAGCAGATCCTTATGACCTTCTGACTTGAGGAACCGAAACTCAAGCCATCTCCTGGAAGACACAGTCAGACTTCTGTTTTCATGCTTTTAGCCACAGGGTACTCTGCCATCAGGGATTTTTACTTGCAACTCAAGACTCCAGAGGTGCAGATGGGCCTGGACCCTGGTCTGTGATCCCCTGTCCTTGGAACTATTCTTCGCGTTGCAGGTAAGAGCCAATTCTGACTCCATGATGGACCTGTTTCTTTGACTTTAACCTTTGTTTTTCATTGCTTTTGTTATTATAATCATAAATAATGACCTGCCTCAGGGAACCCTGGCCCTTGGTTGTTGCTTAGTCACTACGTCATGTCCCACTCTTTGTGACGCCATGGACTGCAGCACACCAGGCGCCCCTGCCCTGCAATATCCCCCAAAATTTGCTTAAATTCATGTCCTCTGAGTCTCTGGTGCTATCCAACCGTCTCATCCTCTTGTCACCTTCTTCTCCTTTTGCCTTCAGTCTTTCCCACCATCAGGGTCTTTTCCAATGAGTTGACACTATCCATCAGGTGTCCAAAATATTGGAACTTTTAACTTCAGCATCAGTCCTTCCAATGAATATTTAGGGTTGAGTTCCTTGAGGACTGACTAGTTTGATCTTCTTGCTGTCCAAGGGACTTGCAAGAGTCCTCCAGCACTACAATTCAAAAGCATCAATTCTTCAGCATTCAGTCTTCTTTATGGTCCAACTCTCACATCCATACATGACTACTGGAAAAACCATAGCTTTAACTATATGGACCTTTGTCAGCAAGATGATGCCTGTGCTTTTTAACATGTTTTCTACGTTTGTCACAGCTTTTCTTCCAAGGAGCAAGCATCTTTTAATTTCATCGCTGCAGTCCCATGACTGTAGTGATTCTGGAACCAAGAAAATAAAGTCTGTTACTGTTTCCACTTTTCCCCCTTCTATTTGCCATAAAGTGATGGGATTGGCTGCCATGATCTTAGTTTTTTGAATGCTGAGTTTCAAGTCAGCTTTTTCACTCTCCTCTTTCACCTTCATCAAGAGACTCTTTAGTTCCTCTTCACTTTCTGCCATTAAAGAGGTATCATCTGCATATCTGAGATTGTTGATATTTCTCCTGGCAATCTTGATTCCAGCTTGTGAGTCATCAAGCCAGGCATTTCACATGATGTACTTTTCATATAAGTTATATAAGCACGGTGAAAATATACAGCCTTGTCATACTCCTTTCCCAATTTTGAACCAGTCAGTTTTCCCATGTAAGGTTCTAACTGTTGCTTCTTGACCCTGCCTCTCTACCTGAAGATATTAACACAATCCCTTCCTTAGGTTGGCCATGCCAGGAGATATTTGTAAGGTAATGATCTTTACTTCCCCATCTCTGTCCTATAAAAGAACCTGGCATCCAAACCCTGCCAAGATGGTTATTTTGAGACATTAGTCTGCCATCTTCTCAGTCAGCTGGCTTTCCAAATAAAGTCATATTCCTTGCCTCAACACTTCATCTCTCAGTTAATTGGCCTGTTATTTGGCAAGCAGACCAAGCTTAGACTCAGTAACATTTGTGTCCCCTTTTCCTTGCTCTAGACTCCAGGTAAGCAGTTGCCCAAGGAGCACCATGTGTTGCTGATTCTCCTCTGTTGGAAAAAGAGCTTCCTTCCCATTGCCAGGGCAGGATGCTCTGTAAGGAACAGAATGGTTTTCCAATTCCATAGTGAATCCAATGGTAAGCTGTCAGGTCCAGAAGTTGAAGCTAACATCTTGACTAACTTCTGACCCTAACCACCACGTGTGCATGCTCAGTCACTCAGTCCTGTCTGACTCTTTGCATGAGACCCCATGGACTGTATCCAGCCCCAATTCTCTGTCCATAGAATTTTCCAGGCAAGAATGCTGGAGTGGGTTGCCATTTCCTTTCTCCAGGGGATCTTCCCAACCCAGGGATCGAGCCTGCATCTCCAGCTTCTTTTGCATTGGCAGACAGATTCTTTACCACTGCACTACCTGGGAACACAAGCCAAGAGACAGGCTAACTTTTACCCTTCCACCACCACATTCTCTACTACACAATAGTTTCCAAGAAATGTACATATGATCTGGTGAATGTAGCCACAAATGATCCATTAAGCATGTATTTTATAAAGCAGTATTGAACCCTTACTGTTACAGAGCTAAACACATCACATAGACTGTTTAATGTGATTTAAATCTGATCTCACTTAATGCTCACAATATGCTGAAGAGTGGTATCCCCCATTGTTTTTATCCCCAGTTTAGAACTCAAGAATCTAAGGTATATAAAGAACTCATACAATTCAAAAACCATAAAACCAAACAACACAATTTAGAAATGGCCAAAGGATCTGAATAGACATTTTTCCACAGAAGACATACAAATGGTCAATAGGCACATGAAAAGGTCCTCAGTACCACTGATTAGACAAATGCATATCAAAACCAAAATGTAGTGTCACTTCACATCCAGTCACAGTAATTATCATCAAAAAAGACAACAAATAACAAGTGTTGGTGAAGATGTGGATAAAAGGGAACCCTGCACTGTTGCTTGGAATGTAAATTGGTGCAGCCACTATGGAAGCCATTAGGGAGATTACTCAAAAAATTAGGAATTGAACTGTCTGCTCCTCTTCTGGCAGTATACGCAAAGAAAACAAAAACAGTAATTTGAAAAAACATATGCACCCCTATGTTCATTGCAGCATTATTTACGGTAACCAAGATCTGGAAACAATCTAAGGGTTGACTGATGGATGAATGGGTAAAGAAGATGTGGTATGTATAGCGAAAAATTATACAGCCATAAAAAGGAATTAAATCTTGCCATCTGTCACAACATAGATGGACCTTGAGGGTATTACATTAAGTGAAATATGTGAGCTGGAGAAAGATACCATATAATTTTATTCATAAGTACCATCTTAAAAAAAATGAGTCTCTAATTAAACCTGTTTAGAGAAGGACATGCACTCCCCTACTCTTGTGAGAGCACAAAAATCACAACTATCTGTTGAACAACCAGAGGACACAGGAATCCACTAAAAAAAGATACCCCCCCCCATCCAAAGACAAAAGAAAAGCAGAAACAAGATGGTAGGAGGGGCACAATCACAATAAAATCAAATCCCATACCTGCTGGTGGGAGACCCACAAGCTGGAAAACAATAATGCCTAAGAAATTCCCCCCACTGTTGTGAAGGTTCTGAGCCCCATGTCAGGCTCCCAGCCTGGGGCTCTAGCAATGGGACTGGGAATCCCCAGGGTATTTTACTTTGAAGGCCAGCAGGATTTGATTAAGGACTTCCACAGGACAAGGGGAAACAGAGACTCCACTCTTGAAGGGCACACACAAAATCTTGTGCACACCAAGACCCAAGGGAAAGGAGAAGTGACCCCACAGAAGACAACCTCTTTCTTTAAAATCCAAATTTGAACCTCTTTTCAGGTTTAATACCTCCCATCCCAATCATTTTATTGGGGTACTTTCTCTTGAATTTGATTATCTGTAAGTTGACAATAAACTCCCTAAACAATGGGGCTGAAATAGAAAATTCTGGAAAACATACTTCATGAAAAAGGCGATACTTTTTTCCCATTACATTTTTGAGTGGGGAACTGGTGGCAACACCACTGAAGCAGCATCTAATGGAAGCATAATATTCTAATAGTGGGGGTTCTTCTAAAACAAACTCTGTAGAGAAGGTGGCTTTTCCAATCCCTTCTAAACACTTGAGATGGCTTTGGCTACTGTGAAATTTGGACATAAAATGAGAAATCCTTAAAGACCATGTCCAGACTCTGTGGACTATCCAGTGCACTCTTGTGGTAACATTTTGAATGAAGCAAAGACACTTTTTAGGAGAGGAGCCCAAATCGTATGGGGACCTTCATGGGGTTTGCTGGCATTTTCATTCATCTTTTCATAAAATAGTTAACAGTGAACAATTAAAACTCACATATTTCACTCAGGGGTCCTTGGGTTTGTGGCCACTGTTCCAGCCCACAGCTTCCCTGGGTCCACTTGAACACAGAAAAGACTGTTGTAGGAATTAGCCTAGTAGCCTGAGGACCATGAGCTCTGAGTGCCAGCTGTTGCCATAGTTACCAGGCCCTTCCAGGGTGCTTTCCAGATTACAGATATTGTTTGAAAACAAACCAGCTCTTTGGCTTCCATTCACACTGTTTCCACTGTTTTATTCTTGAGTTAAAAATCAACATGAGCCTCTGAATACTTCTCAGTTCTGGTATTCAAGAGCCCTGTGAGCATGACATGGTCTTTTCAACCATATTGCACACCAGTTGGCTTGACAAACAGATTTTATACCATTACATTAATGTCTTTACATTATATCTAATTTCAGGTCTGGGTGGGACTTCCTGTCAGGGAATCCTGTGATGAATTGCTTCAATAAGCAAAAGTAGAAGAGAAAAACACTCCTCTTGAAATATATGTTACTGATATAATAAAGTAAAAATTGCAGTGACCAACTAAAAACCACAGCTGATGTCTTGCCAATGATGAATTCTTTCCCAGTGATCAGCATTACTCAAGGTGAAGCACAGATTGGTCATCAGAGCCCTAGAGGAAATCAAAGATCTCAGGGGGGTTGTCAGCATCACTTCAGCAGCCCCAGCTTCAGGAGAGGTCTCTCAGAGAACCTGCCAGAAGGTAGCCCCCCACATCAACCAAGGTGAGGGTAGCAGACACCTATGTGGGTACCCAACCCCCACTGTCATCATGAAATTAATCAATGTGAACCATACAAGTATAAAACAACACCAGGGGTGTCACCACTGACCAAGGAATTTTACAAACCCTACAAGAAGGCCTGAGCACTGTTGAACCCATGCCAAGAGAAAAAGTTATGTGGTTTTTGAGGGGGTATTTTGCACAGTTAAGATTTACAGATAAGTGGATATCAAGGCTGCATGCTCCATGATAGTTCAGAGAACCAGCTTTGAAATCAGGTCAGTCTGAGATCAAAGCCCAACCCCTCACTAGCCCTGAAAACTCAGGTGAGCCACACAATGTTTATGGGTGTCCATTTCCTCGTGGCAGAATGACAGTGATGACACCAGTTGTACAAAACAACAATGATATACTGTAAGATTTCCCCTGTGGCTCAGATGGTGAAGAATCTGCCGGTAATGCAGGAGCCGCAGGAGATGTGGGTCAGGAAGATCCCCTAGAGGAGGGCATGGCAACCCACTCCAACATTCTTGCCTGGAAAATCCCATGGGCAGAAGAGCCTGGCAGGCTACAGTTCATGGGGCCACAAAGAATCTGACTTGACTGAAGTGACTTAGAATGTATGCACAATGCTTGACACAACACTCAAGACACAGCATAGTCAATGTTTGATAAGTGGTGGCTATAATAATAATCATGAGAAGAAAGAGGAGAAGATGTGGAAAGGGAGCAGGAGGGGACAGTGGCAGGAGGAGCCCTGAGCAGGAAGAAGAAGAGAGAAAGAGGAAGAAATTCAGAAAAGAAGTATTTACAATGTTTACAAGATGTCGTGTATAATGTCAACCCACTCCAGTATTCTTGCCTGGAGAATCCCACGGACAGAGGAGCCTGGCGGGCTACAGTTCATAGGGTCCCAAAGAGTCGGACACAACGGAAGCGACTTAGCACCCACACATGCATGTAGAAACTGGGATGGAAATGGTAAGGCATGGCCTTGACCTACAGAGAGACCTGGGTTCAGATTTTGACTCCGACATGTAGGTATTCATGACCTTTGAACATCTTCATTATTTTCACTTTCCCTTCAGACCGTGTAAGTTCACTTTTCTACTTATAGTTTAACTAAAGGAAAAAATCCACCCAACCACTCCCACCTTAAACAGGAACATTATTTAGAAGATAAAACAAGGATTTAGTTTTAAGAAACTCTCAGTTTCACCCACTTTCTCTGCAGACCATTCACTCTGTCCCAGTGTTCATTCTCCAGAGCATGGCCAAGGAGGAGGCCTCAGACACTGAGTTGTGACTCAGAATTCACTGGGGCCACTTTCAGAACCACCATCATAAAACTGGCCCCTTGAAGAGCCACCACACAACAAGAGGCAATAAAATCAAGTACTGGCTGGACTTCAAGGAGCAGGAAATACATGAGGTCATCTGCTGCTCTCTGCAACATTTATTGGCTTCAGAACTGGGCCTGGGAGGGAAGGAGTAAAGATTACCAAAGAAACAAGGTTTAGGGGGAAAATGCTGACCTGATTTTCATCTTTTCCTGTGAAATTTCCCCTGTGTATTTCCCCCTAATATCCTCCTGGTTCCAAGAACAGGGTAGCTGAGCCATTTTAAGAATTTGGAGTAGCAGATACAATTGTCTGTGTGTGCATGCATGCTAAGGTGTGTGCTAAGCTAAGCTAAGTCACTTCAGTCGTGTCCGACTCTGTGAGACCCCATAGACGGCAGCCGACCAGGCTCCCCTGTCCCTGGGATTCTCCAGGCAAGAACACTGGAGCGGGTTGCCATTTCCTTCTCCATGAAGGTGTGTGCAGTGTATATATAAAACCTAAGCATTTGAAATACAGTTAGCAATTAGAAATACTTAAAAATCAACTTTCACTTTTCACACACATCAAACACTACTTGATAAAGATACATGGCTGGCCAGAACAATAAAGAACGGTATACATTCTCAACCTCCAGCCTAATGACTTGATCAAGTCTAAAGGTATAAGGAGTAATAATGTCTGGATGTTGGCCAAAATTTGAGTGAAATTCAGTTATTTTACAGTGTGCCTAGAACGGATAACATGTAAGCACCAGTGAACATTACAACCAAAGTAGGACTCAGGCCCCTGGCACCTTTCAGGATCGGTTCAGCAGCTTCATAGACACAAGGTTCTCACAGGTTTGGCTTATTTTTTCTAGTTATTACTACTGGTTTTCAGATCTAGCTCCTCAATGCTTGGCCTTCACAGATGGCCTCCATGCCCATTCCAGCATATGTGCTAAGTTGCTTCCATTGTGTCTGACTCTTTGCCACACTATGGACTGTAGCCCGGCAGGCTCGTCTGTCCATGGGATTCTCTAGGCAAGAATACTGGAGTGTGTTGCCATGCCCTCCTCCAGAGGATCTTCCCAACCCAGGGATGGAACCCACATCTCTTGCATTGCAAGCAGATTCTTTACTACTAGTGCCACCTGAGAGAAGAGAGTCTTACATCTTACAAAGTCATGAGTCTGTACTGACATTTTCAACCCAAACCCAGTAACCTAACACAAAAGTGTCTCCACATTCATTCTCTTTTCCTTTTCTGAGCAACTATCTTTTTTTATCTTTTTTTTTTTTTTGAGAGGATATCCTTGTGCCAGCTTCTGTGTATAGACAGTGGACCCTCAAATAACACAGGTTGAAACTGCTGGGTCCACTTATACTTGGGTTTCTTTTGTTTCTGTTTTGTTTTTTTTCTTTTTTTGGTTGCACCACACGAGTTGTGGGATCTTAGTTCCCCAACCGGGGTTCAAACCCATGCCCCCTGCAGTGAAAGAACAGAGTCCTAACCGCTGGACCACCAAGGAAGTCCCACGTGAATTTTTTTTGAACAGTAAATACTATAGTACTACTCGACCTGGGGTGGTTGAATCTGCAGATACGGAACCCCAGATATAGAGGACAGCTATAAGTTACAGTCAGATTCTCAGCTGCGTGGAGGTCATCATCCCAACCTCCACGTTGTTCAAGGGTCTACTGTATGGTCGCCTTTATTCAATCAATTAGACAACACAGATTTACTGGGCATGTAGTATGCACTATTTGGGCTCACAGGACATAACTGTGAACAACACAGCAAAAAATCTCTAATTACATGGAGCTTATAACCTAGTGAAGTAAGGCAGACTGTACACAGAATAAATGGCATATAGTAGGATGGGACTAGGGCTTCCCAGGTGCCTCAGTGGGTATAAGGAATCTGTCTGCAATGCAGGAGATATGGGTTTCATTCCTGGGTTGGGAAGATCCCCTGGAGGAGGGCATGGAAACCCACTTCAGTATTCTTGCCTGGAGAATCCCATGGACAAGAGAAGCCTAGTGGGCTACAGTCCATGGGCTCGCAAAGAGTCAAACTCAACTGAACCGACTGAGCATGCCTGCACACAGGTTGGAATCAGTAGAAAAATAAAGCAGGAAAGGGAGACAATGAGTACTAGGCAGACAGGGAGTTCACATTATTTTATAACAGTTTTATTGGGATATCAGTTCAATTCAGTTCAGTCTCTCAGTCATGTCTGACTCTTTGCAACCTCATGGACAGTAGCATATCAGGCTTCCCTGTCCATCACCAACTCGCAGAGCTTGCTCATACTCTTGTCCAGTGAGTCAGTGATGCCATCCAACTATCTCATCCCCTGTTGTCCCTTTCTCCTCCTGTCCTCAATCTTTCCCAGCATCAGGGTCTTTTCCAATGAGTCAGTTCATCTCATCAGGTGGCCAAATGATTGGAGTTTCAGCTTCAGCATCAATCCTTCCAAAGCCTATTCAGGACTGATTTCCACTAGGAATGACTGGTTTGATCTTCTTGCAGTCCAAGGGACTCTCAAGAGTCTTCTCCAACACCACAGTTCAAAAGCATCAATTCTTTGGCACTCAGCTTTCTTTATAGTCCAACTCTCACATCCATACATGACTACCGGAAAAACCATAGCTTTGACTAGATGGATCTTTGTTGTCAGAGTAATGCCTCTGCTTTTTAATATGTTGTCTAGGTTGGTCATAACTTTTCTCCAAAGGAGCAAGCGTCTTTTAATTTCAAGGCTGCAGTCACCGTGTGCAGTGATTTTGGAGCCCCTAAAAATAAAGTCTCTCATGGTTTCCATTGTTTCCTATTCTATTTGTCATGAACTGATGGGACTGGATGCCATGATCTTAGTTTTTTGAATGTTAAGTTTTAAGCCAACTTTTTCACTCTCCTCTTTCACTTTCATCAAGAGGCTCTTTTGTTCTTCTTCACTTTCTAGGAGGCATAGGTGTGAAGATGAATGTGGACCTGTACTGGTAGTTACACCGGTTCGCAGTGGAAGTGAGAGAGCATGCAGATCCTGGTGGGGCCAGTGGGGAAAACCTAGCCAACCAGATGGGAGGTGGTAGATGTCTGCACTCAAGGCAGAAATGCCTGCCAGGGTGGACTACCCAACTAACGTTGTACTTCACTTGCCTGACCACAGCTCTCAATCCTACTGGAGTTAGGCAAGATTTACCCAGAAGCCCTCTGTCTCCCACTTCTTACTCAGGCACACACACACACACACAGCTCCCTGTTCCACACACCCCTGACCTGGTTATGACATCTAATAGCTTCCCATTCTCTCCGAACTGTCTGTCTTCATCAAGAGGCTCTTTAGTTCCTCTTCACTTTCTGCTGTAAGGGTGGTGTCATCTGCATATGTGAGGTTATTGATATTTCTCCCTGCAATCTTGATTCCAGCTTGTGTTTCATCTAGCCTGGCATTTCACATGATGTACTCTGCATATAAGTTAATAAGCAGTGTGACAATATATAGCCTTGATGTACTCCTTTCCCAATTTGGAACTAGCCCGTTGTTCCATGTCTGGTTCTAACTGTTGCTTTTTGACCTGCATACAGATTTCTCAAGAGGCAAGTTAAGAGGTCTGTTATTTTCATCTCTTGAAGAATTTTCCACAGTTTGTTGTGATCCACACAGTCAAAGGTGTTAGCATAGTCAATGAAACAGAAGTCAATATTTTTCTAGAATTCTCTTGCTTTTTCTATGATCCAACATAGAAATTTTATCTCTGGTTCCTCTGCCTTTCCTAAATCCAGCTTGAACATCTGGAAGTTCTCATTTCATATACTGTTGAAGTCTAGCTTGTAGAATTTTAAGCATTACTTTGCTGTGAGATGAGTGCAGTCTTGCAGTTTGAACATTCTTTGGCATTGCCTTTCTTTGGGATTGGAGTGAAGACTGACATTTTCTAATTCTGTGGCCACTGCTGAGTTTTCCAAATTTGCTAGCATATTGAGTGCAGCATAGCATCATCTTTTAGGATTTGAAATAGCTCACTGGAATTCCATCACCTCTACTAGCTTTGTTCCTAGTGATGCTTCCTAAGGCCCACTTGACTTCAGGTCCACAGGACTCCAGGGTGTCTGGCGCTAGGTGGCAATCACACCATCGTGGTTATCTGGGTCATTAACATCTTTTTTGTATAGTTCTTCTGTGTATTCTTGCCACCTCTTCTTAATATCTTCTGCTTCTGTTAAGTCCATACTGTTTCTGTCCTTTATTGTGCCCATTTTTGCATGAAATGTTCCCTTGGTTATTGGGATATAGGTCACCCTTTAAAACTACCACATTTCTATGATTTCTAGTGTATTCACAGTTATGCAACCAAATCCACTACCTACTTTCAGGACATTTTCATCACCCAGCACTGACACCCTGCCAAAAATAAACATATCCAGTAGCAGCCACTCCCCATTGCTTCCTCTCCTCAGCGCATGGTGATCACAGATCTCCTTCCTGTGTACAGACTTGCCTGTTCTGGACAATTCATATAAATGGAGTCTTACAATATGTGGCCTTCTGTGTCTGACTTCTTTCAATCACATAATGTCTTTAAGATTCATCCATGTTGCTGTCTGTGTCAACATTCCGTTCCTTGTTGTGGATGAGTAACATTCCACTGTATGGAGAGACCATCGTCTGCTTATTTATTTGCCAGTTGATTGAACATCTGGGCTGTTTCCACTTTGTGGTTATTGTGGATAATGTTGCTATGAACATTCATGTACATATTCTTGAGTGGACATGTTTTCCTGTCTCTTGGATATAGACCTATGAGTGGAATTGCTGGGTCATACTTTGAATTGTGGTGTTGAAGAAGATTCTTGAAAGTCCCTTTGACAGTAAGGAGATCAACCCAGTCAATTCTAAAGGAAATTAATCCTGAATATTCATTGGAGGGACTGATGCTGAAGCTGAAGTTCCAATACTTCAGCACCTGATGCAAATAGCTGACTCATTAGAAAAGACCCTGATGCTGGGAAAGACTGAACTTGGGAGGAGAAGGGGAGGACAGAAGATGAGATGGTTGGATGGCATCACCAGTTCAGTGGACATGAGTTTGAGCAAGGCTCTCTCTCACCGGGAGATGGTGAAGGACAGGGAATCCTGGTTTGCTGCAGTCCATGGGGTTGAAAAGCGTCAGACACAACTGAGTGACTGAACAACAACAATGGCAACTGTATGTTTAATTTAGGGGGAGAGAGTTTCATTTTCAATGGAGTGGCCACAGGAGGCCTTGTTGATAAGAACACTGAGCAGACAGCTGAAGACATCAAACCTGATACATTAAAAAAAAAAAACTAAAAAATTAAAAGAAAAATTAGGTTCCCCAAGCTTGTTTGTTTGAATGTTGAGTTTTAAGCCAGCTTTCTCACTCTCATCTTTTACTTTCATCAAGAGACTCTTTAGTTCCTGTTTGCTTTCTGCCATAAGGGTGGTGTCATCTGCATATGTGAGGTTATTGATATTTCTCCCTGCAATATTGATTCCAGCTTGTGTTTCATCCAGTCCAGCATTTCTCATGATGTACTCTGAATAATAAGTTAAATAAGCAGGGTGACAATACACAGCCTTGACATACTCCTTTCCCAATTTGGAACCAGTCTGTTGTCCCATGTCCAGTTCTAACTGTTGCTTCTTGACCTGTATACAGATTTCACAGGAAGCAAGTAAGGTGGTCTGGTATTCCAATCTCATGAAGAATTTTCCAGTTTGTTGTGATCCACAGTCAAAGGCTTTAGCATAGTCAATGAAGCAGAAATAGATGTTTATGGGGAAACAATGGAAATAGTGACAGATTTTATTTTCTTGGGCTCCAAAATCACTGCAGAACAGTTCTGCACTGAAAAACAACCTAACCCCAATGAGGTTAGCTTTTAAAATCTACAACCAAGCAACGAGTCTTCAAACTGTACTCTGAATTGAGTCCCCATGGGGGTCAAAGTCCCTGTAGCTATACTCAGAGCAGCTCTTCATCCATCTGATTTTTATATGGAGATCCATCTAAACAAAGAGTTCTATGGCCTAAAACAAATATACATATATATATATACACATATATATGTGTGTATGTATTTGAAAACAACTGGATCCTTTGTAAAATTCCATCAGTAGTGATGAACTTTATTGTCCCATACAAGTGTGTACATGCGTGCTAAGTAGATTCAGTCATGCCCAATTCTTTGTGACCCTATGGACTATAACCCACCAGGCTCCTCTGTCCATGGGATTCTCCAGGCAAGAATACTAGAGCGGGTTGCCAGTCTCTCCTCTAAGGGATCTTCCTGACCCAGGGATTGAATCTGCATCTCTTATATCTCCTGCATTGGCAGGTAGATTCTTTACCACTAGTGCCACCTGGGAAGTTCCCCTTTAGGGAGAACAAATTGGATGTTTTCCAGGATCTAAATTCCTCCTGGCCAGCAATTTTTTTTAATTGAAGGATAATTGCTTTACAATATTGTGTTGATTTCTGCCATAAAACAACATGAATCAGCCACATGTACATGTGTCTCATCCCTCCTGAAACTCCCTCCCACCCCATCCCACCCCTGTGAATGGTCACAGAGCACTGGATTGAGCTTCCTGTGTCACACAGTGCTTCTTAAACCTAGTTTCACAACTCAATTATCTGAGGAGCTTCTAAAAATACTTTGGCTCATGAGCCCCATCAACAATTTCATAGTGAGTCAAAGGTGACATCATTGTTCTAAAACTATTCCAGAAATTCAAGCCAGGAGGAGAACCATCAACAGGTGTATTCAGGAACCATGCAAAACTCCCATTCTCTACCTAGATATTTTGCAATCTCGACATATCAAGCAAATCCCTTGTTGCCACTCTGAAACACCATCAAGGTGCACTTTTTTTAGTGAATTTGACCTACCAACATTTCCGTTTAAAATCTATGAACCTACTCAAAGGCTGGAGAAAGTTGCTGTTCAGTTGCTAAGTGGTGTCCAGCTCTTTGCAAACTCATGGACTGTAGCCTGCCAGGCTCCTCTGTGCATGGAACTCTCCAGGCAAAAATACTGGAGTGCATAGCCATTCCCTTTTCTAGGGGAATCTTCCTGACCCAGGGATCAAACCTGCATCTCTTATGTCTCCTGGAATGGCAGGCAGGTTCTTTACTGTCTGAGCCACCAGGGAAGTCCAAAGTTTTTTATAGAGAAATCTGATAATATCTAGAGAGTGGTCTCTAGAGAAAAATAAAGCCAGGCTGCATTTCTCTGCTTTATTTTTGGAGACCCTGATTAGTCTATGAGTGCGATGTTTTCTTGTGGGAGTTTTATTTGCATCCCTATTAACTTCTGTTTCTTTCGAGGCATGAACAAAACAAACAAACAAACATTTTATGAAACAGACAACAGAGAAAAGTGACCTGGTACAAAACAAGCAAATTAAAATTCTTGTCCAGGGACTAAGGCATAGTTTACCTCATTAAACTCATTCTACCAGTGTGTTTTAGAGGTTTCACAACTTTTTTTTTTCCTACTTACCTGAAAGTCTTTCCAAAATAAATCATCAAAACACTGAGCAGCTCAGGCACCTGTGAAAAGAAGGCTTCTGCGAGGACAATGAGTCTATTTCCAAACATTTGGAAACACATCATACTAGGCTGAAAGGCTTGAAACAAGGGCAATCAGCCACTTGGCCCATGGGAGTTCTGTTTACACTTCCATGAGGAGCTATTTACAGGGTAAAAGAAGATTCTGTATCTTGATCAAAATTGTAGTAGGCTATCCATTGTTGACAACTTTAGACTCCTATCAACCCCATAGACTATACAGTCCATGGAATTCTCCAGGCCAGAATACTGGAGTTGGTAGCCTTTCCCTTCTTCAGTGGGTCTTCCCAGCCCAGGGACTGAACCCATATTACAGGCAGATTCTGTACCAGCTGAGCCACCACAGAAGCCCAAGAATATTGGAGTGGGTAGCCTATCCCTTCTCCAGAAGATCTTCCTGAAAGGAATCAAACCAGGGTCTCCTGCACTGCACGTGAATTCTTTACCGGCTGAGCTATCAGGGAAACCCCCCTATGCAACCCAGTGTTCAGTCAATGACTGGTTTTCATGTATTTTAAGAGTGCACCACATTTTGCCCAAAATTAATTGTCCTGGATAAAAGCATAGATATAAAATTACAAAAATCCAAGATGGTGGAGTAGAAGGATGTGTGCTTATCTTCTACAAGAACTCCAAAATTACAAATTGCTGCTGATCATCCATCAACAGGAGAATGTTGGATCCCATGAAAAAAAGATACCCCACGTCCAAGGGCAAAAGAGAAGCCCCAGCAAGATGGTAGGAGGGGCAAAATCACATTTAGAATCAAACACCCTACCTGTCAGAGATACTGAGAGAGCTCAAACAAATGTGCGAACCAGGACCCAGAGACCCCCACAGAGACTGAGCCAGAACTGTGTTTCAGTGTTTCCTGGAGGTACAGGTTAGCAGGGGCCTGCCACAGAGTCAGGGGTTCCGGGTGCAGCAGTCCTGGGTGTGGCATAAGCCCTCTTGAAGGAGGTCACCATTAACCCCACCATAGAGCTACCAGAACTTACACAGGACTGGGGAAACAGACTCTTGGAGGGCACAAATAAAGCCTTGTGCACACCAGGACCCAGGAGAAAGGATCAGTGACCCCACAAAAGACTGACCAACTTCCCCATGAGTGTCCAGGAGTCTCCAGCAGAGGCATGGGTCAGCAGTGGCCTGCTGCAGCATCACGGGCACTGAGCGCAGCAGTGTACCACACCTTTTGAAGAGGTCAGGATTATCCTCATTACCTCCACCATAGTTTGGACTCAGGTCAAACAATAGAGAGGGAACACAGCCCAGCCCATCAACAGAAAATTGGATTAAAGATTTACTAAGCATGGCCCCACCCATCAGAACAAGACCCAGTTTCCCCCTCAGTCAGTCTCTCCATCAGGAAGCTTCCGTAAGCCTCTTATCCTTATCCATCAGAGGGAAGACAGACTGAAAAACCACAGTTGCAGACAACTAACCACACTGATCACATTGACCACAGCCCTGTCTAACTCAGTGAAACTATGAGCCATGCCGGGTAGGGCCACCCAAGACAGACGGGTCATGGTGGAGAATTCTGACAAAATGTAGTCCATTGGAGAAGGGAATGGCAAACCACTTCAGTATTCTTGCCTTGAGAATCCCATGAACAGTATGAAAAGGGAAAAAGATATGACACTGAAAGATGAACTCCCCAGGTTGGTAGGTGCCCAGTAAGCTACTGGACATCAATGGCGAAACAACTCCAGAAAGAATGAAGAGGTGGAGCCAAAGAAAAAACAACACCCAGTTGTGGATGTGACTGGTGATAGAAGTAAAGTCTGATGCTATAAAGAGCAATATTGCATAAGAACCTGGAATGTTAGGTCCATGAATTAAAGCAAATTAGAAGTGATCAAACAGGAGATGGCAAGGGTGAACATTGACATTTTAGGGATCAGTGGACTAAAATGGACTGGAATGGGTGAGTTTAACTCAGATGACCATTATATCCACTACTGTGGGCAAGAATCCCTTAGAAGAAATAGAGTAGCCATCATAGTCAACAAAAGATTCTGAAATGCAGTATCTGGATGCAGTCTCAAAAATGACAGAATGACCTCTGTTCATTTCCAAGGGAAATGATTTATTATCACAGTAATCCAAGCCTATGCTCCAACCAGTAACGCTGAAGAAACTGAAGTTGAATGGTTCATGAAGACCTACAAGACCTTCTAGAACTCAGACCTAAAAAAGATTTCCTTTTCATATAGGGGACTAGAATGCAAAAGTAGAAAGTCAAGACATACTTTGTGTAACAGGCAAATTTGGCCTTGGAGTACAAAACAAAGCAGGTCGAAAGCTAACAGAGTTTTGCCAAGAGAACGCACTGCTCATAGCAAACACCCTCTTCCAACAACACAAGAAAAGACTCCACACATGGACATCACCAGATGGTCAATACCAAAAGCAGATTGATTACATTCTTTGCAGCAAAAGATGGAAGAGCTCTATACAGTCAGCAAAAATAAGACTGGGAGATGACTGTGGCACAGATCCTGAACTCCTTACTGCCAAATTCAGACTTAAATTGAAGAAAGTGGGGAAAACCACTAGACCATTCAGGCATGCCATAAATCGAATCCCTTATGATTATACAGTGGAACTGACAAATAGGTTCAAGGGATTAGATCTGATAGACAGAGTGCCTGAAGAACTATGGACAGAGATCATGACATTGTACAAGAGGCAGTAATCAATACCATCCCCAAGAAAAAGAAATGCTAAAAGGCAAAATGATTGTCTGAGGAGGCCTTACAAATAGCTGAGAAAAGAGAAGCTAAAGGCAAAGGAGAAAAGGAAAGCTATACTCATTTGAATGCAGAGTTCCAAAGAATAGCAAGGTGAGATAAGAAAGCCTTCTTCAGCGATCATTGCAAAGATATAGAGGAAAACAACAGAATGGGAAAGACTAGAGATCACTTCAAGAAAATCAGAGATACCAAGGGATCATTTCATGCAAAGATAGACACAATAAAGGACAGTAATGGTATGAACCTAACAGAAGCAGAAGATATTTAGAAGAGGTGGCCAGAATACACAGAAAAATGATACAAAAAAGATCTTAATGACCCAGATAACCATCATGGTGTGATCACTCACCTAGAGCCAGACATCCTGGAATGCAAAGTCAAGTAGGCCTTAGGAAGCATCACTACGAACAAAGCTAGTGGAGGTGATGGAATTCCAGATGAGCTATTTCAAATCCTAAAAGATGATGCTGTGAAAGTGCTATACTCAATACGCCAGCAAATTTAGAAAACTCAGCAGTGGCCACAGGACTGGTAAATGTCAGTCTCCATTCCAGTCCCAAAGAAGGGGACTACAGAGGGTGAGATGGTTGAATGGCATCACCAACTCAATGGACATGAGTTTGAGTAAGCTCCGGCAGTTGGTGATGGACAGGGAGGCTGGCGTGCTGCAGTCCATGGGGTCGCAGAGAGTCGGACACCACTTAGCGACTGAACTTAACTGAACTGAAAAGCACTATAAACAATATACTAATTAATTGACCATTGGATGTGGAAGAGGGTTTGTTTGCTTTTCCTCTACTTGGTGGACAAATGCTTTATGCTCACCTTCTGATCTCCACAGTACCCGCACACAGCCAGGGGGGCTCCGGGGACAGCGACGCTGTTATCAAGAAGCTTGTGTTTTATCGCCATCTAGTGGCTCTCCTCTATTACTACACCTCACCGGCTTGCTCAATGGCCCAGCGGTAACGAATCCACCTGCAGTGTAGGAGATGTTGGTTCCATCCCTGGGTAGGGAAGATCCCCTGGAGAAGGAAATGGCAACCTGCTCCAGTATTCTTGTCTGGAGAATCCCAATCCATGGGGTCTCAAAAGAGTCGGACACGACCACAAAACGGTCACCCTACACTCACTACCTTTGCACAGGTTTGACACTTTTTTGAAGCAGCATTTCTAAAATCCCTCAAGAGACTTTGTAGGCAATACATTCCATTCCCTTTCTACACATCTCGCAGTTAATCTAGAAAACTTGATGACAAAAATAAACCCTCTTTATCTCTTATCTTGGATCCTTGCACCAGAGGAAGATTTCAAACCAAAGAAATGCAAAAAAAAACCCAAANAGCATGTGGATTTTTAAACTATATTTTGATATCTTATAGTCTACATTTGTCATTGTGCCCCTGACCCACTAACTATTGGAGGTTAGACTGATGGGTGAAGCCAAATCTGGATGAGAACTTATACTAGTTACATGGTATTATTGATCAAAATGATTTTTGCATTTTAATACTACCTTGTACAAAGTGAAATGTGAGTGAATAAATAATATATATTAAAATATTAATTTCTTGACTACAAAAGACAACATAATAAAAATAAATTAAGTGATTTATTAATTTAAATAAGTGATTTACTCTGGTTATTATTAGCACAAATATTTATTCTCATTCAAAAATACAAAAAAATAGGAGGAAAATTGGCATCTAGATGAATAAATCTGTCTCCAGCCTGCTCTCCCACAAGAGCTATAAGTCAGCCCCAGCAACAGCAAATGCTTAAGGCCTATTTGGGTGTGGAGCAGCTATAAAATTGTGACGCTTTTTACATAGGACATAATCTAATGAAAGAGAGTACAAGGGAAACTAAATTTTAAGCATACAGATTTCCATCCCCCTGCAGTCTCTCACCTTATTTTTAACAAGGAGAAAATTTTCCTGAGGAGTCTACTTCAACATTTTGGAATAAAATAATGCTAATTCTCTTCAACATGCCTCTTTTTGTTACCAGGGTAACCAGAAAAGAGCTGTCTGCCAGAGTTCCCGTGAGCCACACGACTTCTGCCGCCAGAGACTACGTTCCCCAGTGACACCAACAGGCTTAGCCGCAAAATCAATAGGCAGACTTAGGAGGAGGAAAAGTTAAGGGCACTCCAAGTTGACAGACAGCATTGTCCTTAATTAAGAAAACAGCACCGAGAAGGGCCCTTCTGGTGGCACAGGAGCAAGACTGGCTGCAAGGAAAGCACCCAGAGAAGCACACACACAGAGAGGGCGAGACGCCAGCCAAACCTTAGGAGGAAGGGGGAAAATTGCCATCAGACACTGAGATGGGGCAGGTGAGCAGAGAAACGCTCCAAACCTACCTGGTGAACAAGTCAAGGGGCTGGACCAGCTCTTGGAGAACAGACACTCAGCAACAGGAGGCAAGATTACAGTCACCGGCTTTGCACGGAGCAGCCATGGCTGCGAATCAATCAGTACAGGAGAAGCAGAGGCGGCCACTCCCTCCAGCGTGGAAACGTGCAGAGGGCACTGGGGTGGCGAATTTATTTGTCTGCCTCGAGATCCCTACACACGTGGACAGCAGCGACATTTAAACAAGGCTTGGGAGACAAGGTACACACAGTGGTGCGAATAATACAAAATAGCACATAACGAGGCAGTCAGTGTCATTGGAAAACACGGACCAAAACAATCGATGCAACAGAAAGCATCCACCCCGGCGGGCACAGAAACGTTCTGCGGAGGCTCCAGGACCACCCCCCCGCCCCCGCTACAGGGAGAGACTAGAAACGAAGAAATCCACTCTTTGGGACAAGATATTTCTTATTCAGCTTTATTGGTATGGTTGTTCTCTGGAAAGTTCTTCATCTTCAAAGCAAATTCTGGGAAAAGTAGCGTAAGGCACTTTTGTGTTATCACAAAGAGAAGCTCTATATTTTGTAATTTTTTTTTCAGAGTATTAGTGAGAAGTACTATTCATGCAAAGCAAAAAAAAAAAAAAATTAAGCAAAGGCCGCAAATGTCAAGCCAGTGAAGGTATGTGAGTGCTGTCTTCACATTTGATTTCATGTCAATATGATTAAGTAAATACATGTGTGGAGATCTAATCGCATCATATCATACAATTCCCCGGTGAACCCTGGACATCCTGACAGAGGTGTGCTAGCTTCAGGCCAAAGCGTTTCATTGAATTCAGTCTGTGGGGAGACAGATGAAATGGTGCTTCGTGGTTTGGGTTTCCTAAAAGAGAGGGAAGATATTAGGGAGATGAAAATTAAAGAGAGACAGAGAATGTTTACCACAAACTTAATTATTTATCAAGAGAAGTGAAGTGAAAGTCGCTCAGTCATGTCTAACTCTTTGCAACCCCATGGACTGCAGCCTGCCAGGCTCCTCTCTGTCCATGGAATTCTCCAGGCCAGAATACTGGAATGAGTTGCCATTTCCTTCTCCAATCAAGAGTCGAAACTGCCTTGTATTCTAGAAACTACTACTCATCAAGGGCAAAGAAAGGAAATTAAATTTTTCTTGTGGAAAGCTAGCTGAGGTTTATATCCTTTCTCCGTACTAACCTATCAAACATCAGAAGGAAGCTGGCAGCTTTCATTACAGTTTCCCCGCTGCATTTTCACGAAAAATGGAGAGACTGTATCTACAGCTTAGTCTGGGGGTTCGGGGGGAAGCAGGGGAGGAGCAAGCAGGGGTAATTGAAATGCTCCACAGCTAGACTAGAGACAGTATGAAGCAGCACCCCGTTAGGAGACAGAACTCAGACTATAGACTGTTTCTCCTGGGCATCAATTTAGCATCAATTTCAAACATAAGAAATGAGAAATCTTTCATAGTTCCATTCATGGCCATATTCTCCCTAGGACCATTTCTTCAAGCAAAATGCCTGGCATATCCATGAGCTATGAGATGGTGTGTTTTTAGACACTGAATGGTTTGCCCATTTTATGTTGCATTTTCAAGGACATAGGATCTCTCTGGGGGTCAGGGATGTGATTTAGGAAAGCGATTCATGCCTTCACTGCCAGGCATTTTGACCTCACAACAAACTTCTATGAACTAAATTCCAAACTAGAAGTCATCGGTGGTGGTGTTGTTCGGTCACTAAGTCATGTCCAGCTGTTTGCAGCTCCATGGACTGCAGCACACCAGGCTTCCCTGTCCTTCACCAACTCCCAAAGCTTGCTCAAACTCATGTCCACTGAGTCGGTGATGCCATCCAACCATCTCATCATCAGAGAAACAGGTAAAATGGCCTTGCCATAGGTTTCCTTTTTTAAATCAATCTATAGAGCCATCTGGCTACTGAAGGATTCTCTCTCAGCTGTGTCATTTCATAGTCAATTTTTCTTTATAATTATCACATTAAATTGCATAATTTTAAAAGACTTTACGATCAGAGTGAATAGAAATGAATTTAACTGTATTTATGAGTCTTTTACTGTTGGGGGGGAAGTTGCTATAAATATCAGCATATTTTCCTCTTCTATCATTCTTCAGATAGAATTCTAAAAGTAAACTTGCCAGTCTTCATTCTTTTCAAAATTGAGTCCCAGTCCATTCCTAAGGGAATTAGGACATGGGATTAGGGACATTAATCAGACTGACAACAGACTTCTCAGTTGTAACTTTTTTCTTCTATTTAGAAGAAAATTAAAAATAAAGAAATGAGATTGCTTCCAAATTGATCATCATTTGGCCCTAAAGTGGAGGTCTCTGTGGTCACAAAATGAAAGAAAGCACCTGGGAAAGCATCAGATGATGGGCTAGACTTGCTTCCCTGAGGCTCAGACAGTAAAGAATCTGTCTGCAATGCGGGAAACCTGGATTCAATCCCTGGGTCAGGACTATCCCCTGGAGAAGGGAATCGCAACCCACTCCATATTCTTGTCTGGATAATCCCATGGACAGAGGAGCCTGGAGGGCTACAGTCTGTGTGGTTGCAAAGAGTTGGACAATACTTTGGCCACCTGATGCAAAGAGCTGACTCATTGGAAAAGACCCTGATGCTGGTAAAGATTGAGGGCAGTAGAAGGGGACGACAGAGGATGAGATGGTTGGATGGCATCACCAACTCAATGGACATGGCTTTGGGTAGACTCCGGGAGTTGGTGATGGACAGGGAGGCCTGGCATGCTGCGGTTCATGGGGTCGCAAAGAGTCGGACACAACTGAGCGACTGAACTGAACTGAACTGAGTGACTAACACTTTCACTCTCAGATCTTCTTTGTAATTTGAATAAAGGAGTAATGAAACTTCCATAGTCCCAATAATACAGTGTGATGGCTGCTCCCATCAGCTCCAAGATTTCTTAAAAATACATCCATTTTTTTTAATATCAGCATTTTATGTTTAAGTGTAAGTATATTAAACGGGGAGATATATACTCTTCAAATCAGTCTTTGGTGCACAGAGCAGAGCCTTCTGTTAGCACTGGAGTTTCTTTTCCTGTCTACAGTGTCTTTTGTCTGCCCTTCACTAGACAGGCTCCAAGAGTGACTGCAGACCTTAACTGAAGACTTGTTGTGTGTCCAGTGCTCTCATCCTCTATTTCTTCCTGCTCCCCTGATATCAGTTCAGTTCACTTCAGTTCAGTCGCTCAGTCATGTCCTACTCTTGCGACCCAATGAATTGCAGCACGCCCTGATATCAATAGCCACCAAATCGGTCTTACCTGCTTCACTGGAGGCATGGTACAGACAGAAAGGAGACTACAATTTTTTTTTTTTAATGAACAAGAACCCTTAGGGTATCAGAGCAAATTGTGAGCCTCACTGCCCTAGAGAATAAATAGTTATCCTCAAATCTGTTGGCAAGGTCAAATCATGTCAATAGAAACAAAATATTTACATGGGTATTTGCTAAAAGTCTGTTATACCAGATACTTTTATAGCTCTTAATGACCTTATCATCTTTTCTGTATAGGCCACAACATTTGAGTATTTTCTCTGTGTCCTCAATATCCACTTTCAGTATCTTACTAATATACTACATTTAGGGTTACCTGCTGAAGCCAAAGCTCCAATACTTTAACCACCTGATGCCAAAAGTCAACTCATTGGAGAAGACCCTGATGCTGGGAAAGACTGAGGGCAGGAGGAGAAGGGGAGAACAGAGAATGAGATGGTGGATGGCATCACTGACTCGATGGAGATGAGTCTGAGCAAGCTCTGGGCGTTGGTGATGGACAGGCAGGCCTGGAGTGCTGCAGTCCATGGGGTCGCAAACAGTCAGACACAACTGAGCGACTGAACAACGAAAGGGCTAACTTACCAAACTGTTAAGAACCACATAATTCTTTTTCATTGTCAAGAGAAGTTTAAAATCACCAGGTAGTAAGCATACTTGTCAAAGATACCTAAAGTGACTTCACCATATTCCAAACTGTTTCTACATGAGTGCTCTGGCTAATATTGAATAAACGGATGTTTTGATATAAATCAATGAATAGTAATATCAAGTACTTATCATTGAATCTGGCAATATTTTTTTTTCATGGGCAGCCAGTTTTGTGGGGTTTTTTAGGTTGTATTGATAATTTATCACCACTGTTATGAACATCTATTGTAAATTCCCCCACAGATGTGTAAAGGAGTTCACGTGATAGATGCTGAGAACAGAGTACTTCCTGTGCTTTCACTTAAATAAAGAGGAAGAAGCAGCAGCAGGTGCCACACAAACTTCCTCGCCTGAAAGTCACACTTTTTACTAGAAATCGTATCGACCACAGCCTTCCTTGCCCTGGTGCTGGATCCAGGTCCTGGATCGACCCTGGTCCTGGGTCCAGGAGAGTTAGCCAGCCCGGCAGCTCCACGAAGGGGCGGCCCAGGGCCTTGAGAAGACAGACAAACGGATCGAACTGGAATCCACCTCCATCACTAGGTGAAATGTGGTCTAGACGGCAGACAGTAATAAGCAAGCCTTCAACCCCAGAATGATGTGGCTACCTGGACAAGTGGAAAAGTAGAGCATGAACAGGCCTAAGACTCTTCTTCCTCATCTCCTTCTCCTTCTTCTCCTGGTTCCTCTTCTTCTTCAGCTTCCTCTCCCTCTGCTTCCCCTTCTGCTCCCTCTGCGGTTACTTCCTTTGTCTTTAACAAAAATTACACCATTATGGAGAAGTGTAAGGGTCAACAGATACAGTGAGGAAGAGTGTAAAATATCAGACTAGAGGTCAGGGCCTCCCACACCCCACCCAGCACACACACACAACACACCCACACCACACCCACAACACACACACCCGCCACACATACACACCCCACATATATACCCGCCACACACACAACACAGACACACACACACACCCACACAACACCCACAACACACACACCCGCCACACATACACACCCCACATAAACACCCACCACACACACAACACAGACACCCGCCACACATACAAACCCCACACATATACCCACCACACACACAACACACACAGACACCCGCCACACATACACACCCCACATATACACCCGCCACACACACAACACAGACACCCGCCACACATTCACACCCCACATATACACCCGCCACACACAACACACACAGACACCCGCCACACATACACAGCCCACGTGTACACCCGCCACACATACACACCCCACATATACACCTGCCACACACACAACACAGACACCTGCCACACATACACACCCCACACACATACAAGCCCAACACATATACACAGCACACACATACCCCACAAACACATCACATACATACCCCACACAAACCACACACATATTCTTCCACATACTCCCTGCACATACACCTACCACACACACATACACACCCAACACACACACCCAACATACACAAACCACCACACACTCAACACACAACACACACATATCCTCCCAACACACCCAACACACACACACACACACCCCACACATACACCCACCACATACATACACACACAGACATCATCTTCCTAAACAGAGACCCTTCACCCTGGGATGGGTCTGCTGGCAATACATTAATTCTAATGAGTTTCATGATTCCTCTTAAGCATATAGTCTTTACTTGTATTAACAGATTGTTCTAATACAATTACCTTTAAAAATTCAGAAAGCAGTTGGAAGAATAAAATACAAAAAGAATCTCAGCAAATAAAATTTTGTCAGAATTTTGATGAAGCTTTTAAACATGGAAGCTGGCTATATTTTGTCATACAAAGTAATTTCTTGAATCCAAAGTTATCAGCAACCTACATATATAATCTGAAACTACTTGCAAATTAATAATCTGTTTGTCTTATTTTTATACATAAAAATTGGATTTTTTTAAAAATGGAAGCTTGCCTAGCAAGAGAGAAATGAAAATTTATTTTTGGAAAGATATAATATACAGGTAATAAAAAGTCACTGTATAGAAGAGGCTAAAAATAACTTTTAGGTCTAATAATAGGGATGAGTTTGATAAAATAATATTAAAATAATGAAACAGATCTATATTTACCATCCCCATAAAATATATAGCTTAATTACATGAATAAAAGTAGATTACAGAAGAGTATCCATGAAGATTTGATAAATATGTGTGTGTATGTGTATGAGTGTGTAACTAGTGGGTCTCTCTGGGTAATGGGGTTATAAACTTTTTCATTTCTGTTTTTCTCTGTATTATCTAAACTTTCTATAAATGTCATGAATTATTTGCAATTTTAAAAGTCAGCAAAAGTTTTGGAGAGGAGTTTCTCATGACAGGGGACCTTCTTTAATGTGAATGGCCTTCCACTGAAATACCTAGACAATACATGTGACTTTTGGTAAATATTCTATCTTTCCTTGAGTTTTCAATTTTAATTTAGCTCTCTGATTAGCATTTGTACTTTTTAATTAATTTTTATTGGAATATGCTGCTATTTCTTTTCCTTTCCCATGGTTGGTGTTTTCCTTCATGGGTACAGGAAGGACGGCAGAGAGAAAGGCTCTGCCCCAAACAGTTGGAGGCTCTGATCTACCTCTGAGTGATCCCTCATTCCTTTCAATCCTGAATCCCCACAATGAAGATGCATTATCGACTCAATGGACATGAGTCTGAGCAAACTCTGGGAGATAATGAAGGACAGGAAAGCCTGGCTTGCTACAGTCCCTGGGGTCGAAAACAGCCGGACACAACTAAGCAACTGAACAACAACAGCAATTAAGAGCATCAAAACAGTAGGAGTTCTTGCCCTTGACCTCCACTTGGCAAGCCTTGGGTCACTTGGAACCTGTGTTCTCAGCCGTGATAGAGCATCAGAATCGCCTGAAGAGCTTCTCAAAACAATCTACTGGGCTCCAACTTAGGGCTTCTGACCTTATAGACCAGGCCTGAAAACGTGTATTTGTAGAGGTTCCCAGGTGAGCAGCTGCTTCTGCTCTGGAAACCCACTTTGAGAACCTCTGCTGAAGCCTAGACTTCCCTGGTGGCTCAGATGGTAAAGAGTGTGCCTGCAACGCAGGACCCTGTGTTCTCTCTCTCAAGGCATGGTGAGTGCTTACAAGTAGATTTGGTATCACAACCCGCCAAAGTCTTCATTTACCAGGGTGGGTTATGTTTGTTCCCATGCTGGTATATCCAAGTCAGTCTTATTGTAATTATACAACTTGAATAAATATCATAGGGACTTCCCTGGGGTGCAGTAGTTAAGACTTTGCCTTCCAATTCTAGGGGTACAGGTTCAATTCCTAGTTGAGAAGCTAAGATCACGCGTGCCTTGAGGCCAAAAAAACAAAACATAAGACAAAAGCAATATTGTAAAAAATATTCAGTAAAGACTTTAAAAATGGTACACATCAAAAAATCTTTAAAAAAAAAAATAAGCACCGTTGGAATCCAATGAAATATGAACATGAAAAGAACTTTTTTCCCATGTAAAGTTAATGGAATACTTTGAAAAGACCAACATATGTCTGTCATCAAATGAAGTGTCGAAAAGCTTGGGTGGTAAGGAGGACTCATGAAACCCAAAGGGAAAGAAACAAAAGCCGGAATTTCTAGACAGACTACTGATTATGTTAGAAAGACAGTGGGTAAATCTAGTCATTGGACTATTTTTTAAAGAAGCAATTTTTGTCCTGCATCCAAAAACTTAGCACATCCGTATATTTGTATGTGTATATAAATACACATCTGTATATTTCAAGTTAAAATAAATGCTTAAGGTCTCTACATTTTTGTGATTTAACATTTTAATTAAATTCTTCACTTTTTCAAATAACTCCCAGCTCCAAATATGAGATGTGAGGTCTCCCTAGGAATGTTGGTTATTATTTGAGCATAGATCCTGTAAACAAATATGTTGGCCAACCTAATAATAGTTTAAATTATATGTTACAGAGGATATATTTTATTCCTTTAAATTTTATCCTTAATATCACTAATATTGTTTTATAACTTTTATTTCATTGTTTTAAATGTACTTTTATCCTCAGTACTCAATTATTTTCTTACTTTGTGCAACTTTTTTTATTATTATTATTATTATTTTATTCACCTGCTCTGGCTCTTAGTTGTGGTGCCCTGGCTCAGTAATTATTGCATAGCATAGGGAATTCTACTCAATATTTTATAATAACATGTAAGGGAAAAGAATCACACATTAATCACTTTGTTACACATCTGAAACTAACATAACACTGTAAATCAATTATGTTCCCCCCCCCAAAAAAACCGCATACACACAAATAGTAATGCTGCCCCTGGATAGATCCGCACTAGAAATCCTGGAACCACGTGGTTACTTACCTATGTCACAGGTCTTCCAGACACTAAATGATGAGGTGCATGTTTAAACCTCCTGGTGTCTAAGGTACATACCATGGTGCAAGACTACAATTAAGACTCAGTATTATCCACTGCCTTAACATTGGTAAAATTGGGAAGACTTACAATGGCCTGACCACTGGCTCCCCTCTCCCTCTGCTCCCACAAATTAGGTCTCTCACCCAAGCAGCCCTCAGTATCAAGGGACCAGGTGCAGTGCCTGCTTTCACCCCAGAATTACTCAATCAGGCCAACCATGTCCTCCGTATAGACTTAGGGACACCCCACCCTCTTGATTCTACACAACCTGCCTCCCAGAGCCCTGGTTGTTCACACTGTTCCCAAGTGACCCTACCCCGTGTGGCCCTGCACTGTGTGAATGACCTCATCCCCTGGGCTTGGAGGACATGTGAATAATAAACCCTGTCCATACCTGTGGCTGTTTCATGTCAATATATGGCAGACACCACCACAATATTGTAAAGTCATTATCCTCCAGTTAAAATTAATTAATTAATTAAGAAAATAAAATAAGCCCTGTCCATCTCACTTGTCCAGTGAGTGTGTCCAGTTGTGTGTCTGCCATTCCCATAACCAGAGGGAGGGAATTCCTCACTCACCAACAAGGTAAATAGGAGGCCATCAAGTAACACCAGTGAGAACCACACAAGCAGCATAAATGGTGGGCTATTCAATGAGGTGGGAAGGAAGAAGGGAGAAGACGTCACCACTGAAGGATTTGGTCCAGCCTGGCCTGACTTCATTGATGACACCTTCACCACGAGAGGTGAAGGGTTCAGAGCCCCTATTTCTCCATTCACCTCCAAATGTGCCTCCAACTTATTTTATTTCTTTTCTTGGCAGGCTAAAGGAGACCCACATTCACTTTCTGGGAATGTGGGTTGAGTCAGCTTCTCTGTATCATGAACATGGAGAAATATTGGGAAAGCTGCAATTCTCTCACCTAAAGATGCTTCTGTTAAGCACAACACAACTGTGAAATATGCTACTGTACCTCTTCCGCTGTTGTCTCTCCCTCTTCTTCCTTAAATCCACAAACAGAAATTAAATAAAAACATAAATTCACATAAGTTTTAAGTTGAATCTAAAAATTAAGCAAACTATATAGCCAATACTTGGTAATAACTGTAAATGGAAAGAAACTTTTAAAATTGCATAAAAATTTAAAACTATAAAAAATTTTAGTTAAAAAAATAAATAGAAATTAAGCAAGCTATAATAAATGCATGTCTACCAAAACAAAGAATATCAGTTTATTGAGAAAACATCAATAGCAAAGATAT
>SJYQ01002164.1:601393-622873 GCA_006410935.1 Redunca redunca
AGAAAACATCAATAGCAAAGATATGATAACTGAGCAATGCCTACTTATTTCATGCATTTTATTTTGAGTCCTTGGAATATTATAAAGTCAAAGACATATTTTCATCACTCTTACTCCTAAGAAAATACAACTAATTAGTAATACTGCTTAATTATAAGTTTAATACTGTTCTATATCCAAAGCATATTGCAGACCTATACAGCTATCAAGGAAAATTCAGACTATATATGTAAACAACTAGAAAATTTGAACAAAATTATGTCTTTTCTGCTTTTGTGGCCTTATAAGTATGCCTTACTTCAGTTCTGAACCAATTAATAAGAATAGATCAAAAGCTTTTCCTCCATCAGAACAAATAACATTTCTAAACCATTTAAACACTGAATCCTGGCTAAAGAAAGAAACTTAAAGTAAAGAAATGATAAAGCCATTTCCAGGCTCAAACAGGTCTCCACTCTGCCAATGCATGGAAGTTTCTATTTCCCTGGGATCAAAGTAGGAAAACCAGGCAATACCTCCTAAAATTGCAAAGAAATAAGAACCTTCGCATCCTTTCCCAGAACGGCCCTCTGATGAGCCTTTCTGGGGCCAGAGTATTACAATGGCTTTAATTGGGCAGGAAGATCTGGTTCTAAAGAGTAGTCCCTAAGCATTCCTAATGCCTTTCAAAGCAGGCAGTGAGCTCGTGGAATTCTGGACCATAGGAGTTGAAAGCAACCTTATAATTACCTCTATCCTTTTACTCAGTCTCTTCTTTGGACAAATGAGGACACAAAGACCACAGAGTTAAGTAATTAGACAAAAATCAGAAGCCAAATAACATAATAAGGACTTACTCTGAGACTCTTTGTTGTTGCTGTTGTTGTTGTTGTTCAGTCGCTAAGCATGTCCAACTCTCTGTGGCCCAGTGGACTGCAGCACACCAGGCTTCCCTGTCCTTCGCTATCTCCCAGAGTTCGCTCAAACTCATGTCCATTGAGTCGGTGATGCCTTCCAACCATCTCATCTTTTGTCGCCCCCTTCTCCTGTTTCCTAAGTTAATGTTCTTCCTACTCCACCATGCTACCTCTCAAGATTATCACAGAAGGCAAGGTATGAAGGGCCTGCCATATGGCCACCTTCTCTGGCCCAACCTCAAGTTCTTGGCCAGCTCCAGAACAATACTCTCAGATTTCTGATGCTGGCAAAGAAAATACAGAAAGCCTGATCCAGCTGGCTTAGGCTGAGTCAAACCAAGAGGTGTCCCAGTACGGGGAATCTCTAAACCGAAGCTGGTAACACAGCAAGTCTTATAAAGTTCAGGAAAAGAGAGTCCTGCACTTGTTACAGAATCCGAGTGTTGGTTTTTCAGCAATGTGATGAATATTAAATCTCTTTGATATTGTCTACCTCTGCTAATGCCTTGTCTTTCCTTCACCATGACTGCCATCTTCTCTCACCATACATCACCTCTAGGCTTCCTTATCTCCAAGTAACTCTCCACACTATAGCCAGAGATATCATTCTAAAAGACATCCCAGGGACTTCCCTAGTGGTCCAATCACTGGAACCTGCAGGGGACACAGGTTCCATCCCTGGTTCTGGAAGCTCCCACATGCTTCAGGGCAACTAAACCCGTGCACCACAACTGCTGAGCCTGAGCTCTGGAGCCTGTGCTGAGCAACAGAAGTCACTGCAATGAGAACCCCGTGCACTGCAATTAGAGAGTAGCCCCTGCTAACTAAAGCTAGAGAGAGCCCACACCAGCAGGAAGATGTATGCAGTCAAAAAATAATTAATTAATTTTAAAAAGACAATCCACCTCGTGTCTAAAACTTTCCATCTTCTCATGATAAATCCATAATCTTTAGAATGGTTGCGAGGCCGTCATGATCTGGCTCCTGCTCACCTTTCTAGTCACATCACGTTTTATTTCAGCTAATGATCACCCACACTGATCATTCCAGGACACTGCATACAATGATATTTTCAAGGAAGACTTTCCTGACCCCTAGGGTCTTCCAGGAGAAATATCAATAACCTCAGATATGCAGATGACACCACCCTTATGGCAGAAAGTGAAGAGCAACTAAAAAGCCTCTTGATGCAAGTGAAAGAGGAGAGTGAAAAAGTTGGCTTAAAGCTCAACATTCAGAAAATGAAGATCATGGCATCTGGTCCCATCACTTCATGGCAAATAGATGGGGAAACAGTGGAAACAGTTGCGGACTTTATTTTGGGGGTCTCCAAGTTCACTGCAGATGGTGATTGCAGCCATGAAATTAAAAGATGCTTACTCCTTGGAAGGAAAGTTATGACCAACCTAGATAGCATATTGAAAAGCAGAGACATTACTTTGCCAACAAAGGTCTGTTTACTCAAGGCTATGGTTTTTCCAGCGGTCATGTATGGATGTGAGAGTTGGACTGTGAAGAAGGCTGAGCGTCGAAGAATTGATGCTTTTGAACTGTGGTGCTGGAGAAGACTCTTGAGAGTCCCTTGGACTGCAAGGAGATCCAACCAGTCCATTCTGAAGGAGATCAGTCCTGGGTGTTCTTTGGAAGGAATGATGCTGAAGCTGAAACTCCAGTACTTTGGCCACCTCATGCGAAGAGTTGACTCATTAGAAAAGACCCGGATGCTGGGAGGGATTGGGGGCAGGAGGAGAAGGGGACAACAGAGGATGAGATGGCTGGATGGCATCACTGACTCGATGGATGGGAGTTTGAGTGAAATCCGGGAGTTGGTGATGGACAGGGAGGCCTGGTGTGCTGTGATTCATGGGGTCACAAAGAGTCGGACGCGACTGAACTGAACTGAACTGAAGGGGCTTCCCTGGTGGCTCAGTAGTGAAGAATTTGCCTGCCAAGGCAGCAGAATCAAGTTTGATCCCTAGGTGGGGAAGATCCCCTGCAGAAGGAAATGGCAGCCCATTCCAGTTTTCTTGCCTGGGAAATCCCGACAGAGGAGCCTGGCAGGTTACAGTTCATGGGGCGGCAGAGTCAAGCTCGACTTAGCTACTAACCAACAACAACAAGGGCTGAGTTAAAGAATCTCCTTATTTGCTCCCACAATCATCATTTATCGGCCTCCCTGACTAGTCTGTGTGCTCCTGGGGGCACAACATGTGTCCTTGTTCATTTTTAGATTACCAGGACCCAGCTACTGTCTGGAATAAATTCAATAAATGTGTTAAGTGACTAAATAAATAAACCTGTAACTCTTTTAGATCTATTAACTTTTTAGATCTCAAAGAACATTCATTTTCTTCTTATCCACATACAATCAAATTAGAATTCACACTACGCAATACAGAACTATCAGCTATGTAGAGCTTTACACTTTTCTAAATCCAATTATTTTTATTAATTGTGTACATTGAAGCAAATGAGTTAACAAAAACACACTATTAAAAATGGAGTTATCCTTAGAGCTAGGCTGGAGGGCACTGAGTTCTTATAGGAATTAGTGGTCATCTCAACTTTTAGAGGTTAGCTAGCAGCAATTACCAGGAGAAGGCAATAGCACCCCACTCCAGTACTCTTGTCTGGAAAATACCATGGATGGAGGAGCCTGGTGGGCTGCAGTCCATGGTGTCGCTAACAGTCAGACACGACTGAGCAACTTCACTTTCACTTTTCAGTTTCATGCATTGGAGAAGGAAATGGCAACCCATTCCAGTGTTCTTGCCTGGAGAATCCCAGGGATGGGGGAGCCTGGTGGGCTGCAGTCCATGGGGTAGCTTAGAGATGGACATGACTGAAGTGACTTAGCAGCAGCAGCAATTACCAAGGAACCTAGGGCTTTTATCAATATCTGCACTGACCTTGATTTCTTGAAAGAAACATTAAATAGAAAAAGTAATTGCTCAGAGAATTTCTAGAGATACTTAGCCTCAAAAGGTCAAGTAAAGAAAAACAAATACTGTATATTAACACATATATGTGGGATGTAGACAAATGGTACAGGTGAATCTATTTGCAAATCAGAAATAGAGACATTGACATAGAGAACAAATGTATGGAGACCAAGAGAGGAAAGAGGGGTGGGGTGAATTGGGAGACAGGAATTGGCGTATATATACTTCTGTGTATAAAATAGGTAACTAATTAAAACCTATTGTATAGTACAAGGAACTCTACTCAGTGCTCTGTGGGGCCTGCATGGGAAGGAAGTCCAGAAGGGAGGGGATATATGTATACATATAGCTGATTTACTTTGCTGTAACGTAGCAACTAACACATATTGTAAAGTAACTATACTCAAATAAAAAAAAGTTTTAAAGGTCATGTAAGCTTTGAAGAAACTTGGCTAAGACCATCATCAGCTCTACCAGAACAGAAGCTCATTTTCACGGCTCCATCCCCAATCCCTGGACTGCCTGGCATGAGGCAGCATTCAATCTGTCAATAAAATGTTGAATTAAGGTATTCATGTATGCCATTCCTGCCTTAAGTCTTTCTTAGGAGGAGATGGGATATTAATTAAATAGAAACTTCAATGCCCATCCTACAGTTCAGCTGCTCATTCATGTCTGACTCTTTGCAATCCCAAGGAGTGCAGCATGCCAGGCTTCCCCGTCCATCACCAACTCCCAGAGCTTGTTCAAACTCATGTCCATCGTGTCAGTGACGCCATCCAACCATTTCATCCTCCGTCGTCTTTTTCTCCTCCCTCCTTCAATCTTTTCCAGGATCAGGGTGTTTTCCAATGAGTCAGTTCTTTGTATCAGGTGGCCAAGAACTGGAGTTTCAGCTTCAGCATCAGTCCTTTCAATGAATATTCAGGACTGATTTCCTTTAGGTTTGACTGGCTTGATCTCCTTGCAGTCCAAGGGACTCTCAAGAGTCTTCTCCAACACCACAGTTCGAAAGCATCAATTCTTCAACACTCAGCTTTCTTTATGATCCAACTCTCACGTCCATACATGACTACTGGAAAAACCATAGCTTTGATTAGATGGACCTTTGTTGGAAGAGTAATGTCTCTGTTTTTTAATATGCTATCTAGGTTGGTAGTAGCTTTTCTTCCAAGGAGCAAGGGTCTTTTCATTTCATGGCTCCAGTCACCATCTGCAGTAATTTTGGAGCCCCCCAAAATAAAGTCTGCCACTGCTTCCATTGTTTCCCCATCTATTTGCCTTGAAGTGATGGGACTGGATGCCATGATATTGGTTTTTTTGAATGTTGAGTTTTAAGCCAGGTTTTTCACTCTCCTCTTTCACTTTCATCAAGAGGCTCTTCAGTTCCACTTTGCTTTCTGCCATAAGGATGGTGTCATCTGCATATCTGAGATGACACTGATATTTCTCCCAGCAATCGCTTGTGCTTCATCCAGCCTGGCATTTTGCATAATGTACTCTGTATATAAGTTAAATAAGCAGGGTGACAGTATATAGCCTTGACATACTCCTTTTCCTATTTGGAACCAGTCTGCTGTTCCATGTCCAGTTCTAACTGTCGCTTCTTGACCTGCATACAGATTTCTCAGGAAGCAGGTCAGGTGGTCTGGTATTCTCATCTCTTTAAGAATTTTCCACAGTTTATTATGATCCACACAGTTGAAGGCTTTGGCAGTCAATAAAGCAGAAGTCGATGCTTTTATGGAACTCTCTTGCTCTTTCTATGATCCAACAGATGTTGGCCATTTGATCTCTGGTTCCTCCACCTTTTCTAAATCCAGCTTGAACATCTGGAAATTCTTGGTTCGTATACTTTTGAAGCCTCACTTGGAGAATTTTCAGCATTACTTTGTTAGCATGTGAGATTAGTGCAATTGTGTGGTAGTTTGAGCATTCTTTGGCATTGTCCTTCTTTGGGATTGGAATGAAAACTGACATTTTCCAGTCCTGTGTCCACTGCTGAGTTTTCCAAACTTGCTGGCATATTGAGTGCAGCACTTTCACAGCATCATCTTTTAGGACTTGAAATAGCTCAGCTGAATTCCATTACCTCCACTAGCTTTGTTCATAGTGATGCTTCCTAAGGTCCACTTGACCTCTCATTCCAGGATGTCTGGCTCTAGGTGAGTAATCACACCATTGTGGTTATCTGGGTCATGAAGATCTTTTTTGTATAGTTCTTCTGTGTATTCTTGCCACCTCTTCTGAATATCTTCTGATTCTGTTAAGTCCATACCATTTCTGTCCTTTATTTTGCCCATCTTTGCATGAAACATTCCCTTGGTATTTCTAATTTTCTTGAAGAGATCTCTAGTCTTTCCCATTCCATTGTTTTCCTCTATTTCTTTGCATCAATCACTAAGAAAGGCTTTATAATCTCACCTTGGTGTTCTTTGGAACTCTGCATTCAGATGGGTATATCTTTCCTTCTCTCCCTTGCCTTTTGCTTCTCTTCTTTTCTCAGCTATTTGTAAAGCCTCCTCAGACAACCATTTTACCTTTGTGCATTTCTTTTTCTTAGGGATGGTCTTGATCACTGCCTCCTGAAAAATGTCATGAACCTCCATCCATAGTTCTTCAGGCACTCTGTCTATTAGATCTAATCCCTTGAGTCTATTTGTCACTTCTACTGTATAATCGTAAGGGATTTGATTTAGGTCATACCTGAATGGTTTAGTGGTTTTCCCTACTTTCTTCAATTTAAGTCTGAATTTTGAAATAAGGAGTTTATTATCTGAGCCACAGTCAGCACCTGGTCTTTTTTTTTTTTTTTTTTTTGCTGACTGTATAGAGCTTCTCCATTTTCGACTGTGAAGAATATAATCAATCTGATTTCGGTATTGACCATCTGGTGATGTCCATGTGTAGAGTCTTCTCTTGTGTTGTTGGAAGAAGGTGTTTGCTATGACCAGTGCGTTCTCTTGGCAAAACTCTGTTAGCCTTCGCCTTGCTTCATTTTGCACTCCAAAGCCAAACTTGCCTGTTACTCCAGGTATCTCTTGAATTCCTACTTTTGCATTCTAGTCCCCTATAATGAAAAGGACATCTTTTTTGGGTGTTAGTTCTAGAAAGTCTTGTAAGTCTTCACAGAACCATTCAACTTCAGCTTCTTCAGCATTACTGGTCGGGACATAGACTTGGATTACTGTGATATTGAATGGTTTGCCTTGGAAATGAACAGAGATCATTCTGTCATTTTTGGGACTGCATCCAAGTTCTGCATTTTGGACTCTTTTGTTGACTATGAGGGCTACTCCATTTCTTCCACGGGATTCTTGCCCACAGTATTAGATATAATGGTCACTTAGCTCACGAAATTTTAAAGCATCAGAATTATGCAGATCCTTAAATGTCCTCTGGAGGCTCAGATGGTAAAGAATCTGCCTGCAATGCAGGAAACACAGGTTCAGTCCCTGAGTTGGGAACATCCCCTGGAGGAGGAAATGGCTACCACTCCAGTATTCTTGCCTGGGAAATCCCATGGATAGAAGAGCCTGGTGGACTACTGTCCATGGCGTCACAAAGAGTCAGACACGACTGAGCAACTAAACAACAACAACAGGATAGGTTTGAATCATGCACTGGACAATGCTACAACTTAAAATTATTTCACCTTGTTGTTCTTCTAAGAAAGGTAGTCCATCAGTGGAGACACAGACATAGAGAATACACTTAAGGAAAGATGGGTGGGGAAGAAGGAGAGGGTGCAATGCATGAAGAAGGTAACATAGAAACATATACTACCATATGTAAAATAGATAGCCAATAGGAATTTCCTGTGTGACTCAGGGTACTCAAACCAGGGCTCTGTAACAACCTAGAGGGGTGGGATGGGGAGGGAGGTGGGAGGGAGGTTCAAGAGGGAGGGGACATGGGCAAACATATGGCTGATTCATGTTGATATTTAGCAGAAACCAACAAAATATTGTAGAGCAATTATCCTTCAATTAAAAATAAGTAAATAAACTTTTTTAAAAGAAATCTAGTCAGAGGACGCCTCCAAAGTGAGAAGTCTTAGAATTTCATAGCAGCTGTTTCTCTTGGGAAGTTGGCCAGGGCGGCAGGCTGCTGACACGGCATGTGGCCAGGACTGAGGACAGGTGTCAGCCGTGGTGAGTGTCAGGCAGGGGCTGGTTAAGACAAGTGGTCAGTATGGAAGGAAGGCAGGGGCCAGCCCAGAGGGATCTGAAAAGGGTGACCAGGCTGGAGGTCAGGAGTAAGAGCAGGGTTCTCTCCATCATCAGACAGTATGGGGGCTCAGCCTTAGACTCACAAGTTCATGGTGGACCTAAGCCAACACCTGCCCCTTGATGTAGAAACTATCCTCAAGACTAATTTTGGAAGAAGCAGAGTGGGGAATATGTATAGACCATAATCATGTAGTCAGTCAAGCCAAGGTGTCAGAAGGTTTTGGAAAGGATCACTGAATTGGCAAAGAACACAATGTAAAATATTTTGGCCTCAATGAAAACCAAACACAAAGATGAACAAATTGCATCTTTTACTTCCAGGGTTTCATAAAGTTCTCATGACACCCCCAGTCTGCAGTCCCCTTCTCAGTGTTCCCAGAAGCTGAGGTGAGCTGCTTGCCTTCTTTCCCCCTCTGGTAGTATTCACAAACCTCCCCTCTCCTCCTTAGCCCCTCATCCCTCCCTGGTCATCAGGGAAGGGAACCATGAAGTCCCCTCTCTGTAGATCTGAAGCTGCAGGTGATTTCATCTTAGACAGGAATGAAAGCCCTTTTCATGGTGCACCATTTTGCCTCCCAAACACTGCCCCAACCTGTCAGCAAGTAGGTAACATACACTTAGGCATCTTATGTGTAAGAACCCCCAAGGTTTGGATTGGTGGTCAGGAAAAGTCCACATCATTAGAGGAAATAATTATGATTTTTTTAAATCAATGTGATATTCCTTGATAAATATCTTCCCCATGAAACTGACATCATCTGAGCACTTAGAAGTGTGTACTGAGTAAGCATGTGCAGTAGTTGAAATCAGGTGAGCTTAGACACTCAGCTGGTCTATCATTGGTTTTAACACTCCCAGCCACTGGAGGGAGCTATTACCACTGCCCACTTGAAAATGGTTCTGAACACACAGTTCCGTTCAGTTGCTCAGTCATATCTGACTCTTTGTGACCCCATGGACTGCAGCACGCCAGGCCTCCCTGTCCTTCACCATCTCCTGCAGTTTGGTCAAACTCATGCTCATTGAGTCAGTGATGCCATCCAACCATCTCATCCCCTGTTGTCCCCTTCACCTCCTGCCTTCAATCTTTCCCAGCATCAGGGTCTTTTTCAATGAGTCAGTTCTTCGAATCAGGTGGCCAAAGTATTGGAGTTTCAGCTTCAACATCAGCCCTTTCAATGAATATTCAGGACTGATTTCCTTTAGTCCTGAATGGACTGGTTGGATCTCCTTGCAGTCCAAGGGACTCTCAAGAGTCTTCTCTAACACCACAGTTCAAAAGCATCAATTCTTCTGCACTCAGCTTTCTTTATAGTCCAACTCTCACATCCATACATGACTACTGGACACACAGGAATGGTGTTTAACACACAAATGAAAGGTTTGGGAAAAATGGTCAACTCTGAATACGGTCTATAAGTCTACTTAACAGAGATGCACCAGGGTCATACTCTTGGTTTCTACCTCCTACTGCAGCCAGCTGAGATGTCACCAATAGGGGAAGCCAGGAGAAGAGCACACAGGACTCAGTACTAGATCCCTGTGAGTCTGTAATTCTTTCAGAATAAAAGGTTAAACTATGTTTGTATTCCTCGTCATGAACGTGCAGCTGTATACATGTGCTCAGTCGCTCAGTCATGTCCAACTGTTTCCAACACCATGGACTGTAGCCCGCGAGTCTCCTCTGTCGGTGGAGTTCTCCATGCAAGAATACTGGAGTGGGTTGCCATTTCCTTCTCCAGGGATCTTCCCCACCCCAGGCTCAAATCCTCGTCTCCGGAATTACAGGTGGATTCTTTACCAATGCGCTACCTGGGAAGCAAGGGTATATACCAGGATACAAATTTTCATTTTGTTCTCCCTGCTACCCAAAATAAGAGTTACTGTCTTCCCCCGACACAAACTCCAAGGAGACAGCCACATACTTGTTCTGGTTCCCCGCCTGCTGGGAAGAAGTTACTGACTGTGCTTTTCAAGACCCTGGGCTGAGAGAGGTGAGGAGGCTAGATGATCCCTGCAAAAAAAAAAAAAAAAAGTCCTTGGAGTTTAGGGCTTGGAGCTGAGAAGATGGAAGCAGCCAGATTCAAGAGAGAGAAGGAGGTGGATGTTCCAGGTGGTGCCTGATGCAAAAGCTGAGCCAGGGACCCCTGGGGCATCGGGGCAGCATCTGGACATGATGCTCGGGGAAGCATCAACTGTGGTCAGAGGGCTGGTCACTGTGAGAGGCATGGCCACATCCAGCCAGGGCAGAGGGCCTAACCCATGCTGAGGGACCAGCATTAAGAGTTTCCAATGGGCATCAGGAAACCCACATCACAGAGGACCACCATAAAGAACCAGGGCCCTCTGGCCTCCAGTCACCCCTGAAGACCCCATGATGACTCCTAAGTCCCTGGAGAAGAATGGGTCTCTGAAATGCTTCACCTAGATTGAATTTCCTGCCCGCCAGAAGTGGAGACATGAAGCAGATAATACGACGTCTAGAGAAATCAATGAAGCTGACGGTCCACAACCACAAGTTTTAAAAACTAAACCTAGATTTATCAGCAGCAGCAGCAGCCCACAAATCCAGTGTTATCTAAATCCCTCACAGAGTGTTGGTTAGAAAAGGAAGTGCAGGGAGCCACTGTTTAGTTACAACAGACTGGAGCAGCAAAAGCTAAGAATCCATGAGCTTTCCCCAAGATGGTTTCAACAGAACCAGGGTTTGTAGCTAAAAGCCTTGGATTTATCTGAATTCTGATTTCTAGAAGAACCTACTACATGTGACTGGTACTTTAAAAATCCATGTTACAAAGGTAGAACACAGTGATCTAATTGGCCTTTCTGCTCATCACAGATAAGCCTGTGTAAGCCTGGGTGCACAGCTGGCAAAGAGCTGAGACAGCCATCTCAACCTTGAAAAACAACCCCAAACCAGAAAAGCAGACAGAAGGTTCTTGAAGCACAAAATGCAATCATTCTAAATATCAGATCGCTTTTGTCTCTGTTTAAAATTTTAATCAAGTTTTCTATGTATTCAGTCCCAAAGCTAATCATGTTATTATGTCATTTTTAATGTTCTCTGACAGATCATGGTTTTCTCCCTTATTTAATTGAATTACAGTAAGTCATAGGGCATGCATCACTTGTTAAATGAGAAAAAGTCAAAATCTTTCTTTATGTAGAATGAAAAATTGTTAGTCACTCAATCATGTCCAACTCTTTGTGACCCCATGGACTGCAGCCCACCAGGCTCCTCCATCCATGGGATTTTCCAGGCAAGAGTACTGGAGTGGGGTGCCATTGCCTTCTCCAATCTGAGCCACTAGGGTAGAATAAATATTATTAAAGAATTGATAATTAACATTGATGTTAATTAATTATTAACATTAATTCATCTAAAATAAAAATGTCTTCTAAACTTAGTCATTCCTTCACCACAGCCCACGCAAAAATACCAAAACAATGTTTTTAATTCCTATGGGGATCCACAAGATTGCAATTTATTTTGCAAAGTGCTCACAATTTTAGAAAACATTAACAAGAGAGTCCTCAGGCTGAATGGCTTATCACTTCACTGAACTAACCAGCCCAGCAACTGAGAAGCTGGGAAGCTGAAGCCAGCAGGCTCTGGCCTCAAGATGCTATCTTCCTCTTAGGTCTCATGAGAGAAAGGGGATGGGGTGTAATGTTTCTTTCCTTTGCTTCTCTGCCTTAAAAAGAGAAAACTGAATTTCAATGTATAAATCAATAATTCTGTACCAGTGTTTTAGGCAATCCATGCAAAGTCAGATTATAAAATACTTTTAAAGATTTTTATAATCTCCAAGATAATTAAATGGTCATTCCATTTCATGTTAAATTGATTATTTCTGAATTATACAGGCAGCCATGAAATCCCACCTAACTTCTAAGCAAAGACTGAAGAAGATTTGGTCTTTCTTCAAAACAGAAATGTCAAAGGGTCTTAAATTATCAACACTGAAATAGCAGTGTTCAAACATAAGGGAATTTACTGCCCTGGTTCCTCCCAAATTTAAATTCCTTGAGATAAAGATAAACTGATGCCATCTCACATTTTCCATGGCAAGGTATCAGTCTTGGCCCCTTTCCCAGTCACAGTTTCTCTGCTGGGAACAAGGGTCCAGCGATCAAGAGCTGTTCACACCTCTCTTGGAATCAATAAATAGGGACAAATGCAAACCACTGGGCTTTGGTAAATAATCTTTTCTACAATCAGCCCAAAGCAGGAACCCACTGAAATCCTCCTGATTTCTACCCTGCCCATTCAGGCTCCCTTGGTGCCAGGGTCTCTCCTTTGTCCGGCTTCCCAGCCACATTTTCAGAATTTCTTGAATAAGTAGCCCACCTGCTCCCCCATTATCTTAGCTTGGCGCTTCCAAAACCACAACCACAATCTCCGCTTGGCCCTTTACCCTGCAGCCCCTGCACTGGAACCTTTTAGAAGTAGCCTTGCATCAGCTGGGTCCTGCAGTTCCTCTGATTGGCCTCAAACTGGAGGCCTCAAATCCCTCCCCAACAGCGCCTCTTATCCTCAGCGCCTGTTGGCTTCCCACAAATCCTCTTGGTGGAGTATGTCAACTACAAATCGTCACTTGCCATCTACCTCTACAAGGATTAAACCATGAGCCACTGCAGCTGCTGACCTTCAACACCCCCAGAAAGGAGTTCAGGGTGGAGATCAGGAACAAAGCCCTCTGTGCCCTGGGAAGAATTGGCAGAATAAGTCCTCGGATAGATATTTTCAGGACTAGATTTTATGAGCCCAATTTTTGCACCTCCTCATACCTTCTGCAAAATATATAAGCTTGACTGCATGTACCCCTCCTTCACAAAGACCATATTACTGACCTTCCCCCTACCTCTCTGAAGCGGTTTCTCAGAGCTAACTGAAATGCTGTCTCCCAGGCTATAGTCCTCATTTTGCCCAAATAAAGCTTAATTAACAACTCTCACATTGTGTATTTTTTTTAAGTCAACAAGTATGATAGGAGTTCATCCATACTTGTGAACAAGGTGTAAAGTCCCTTGTTTCTGAAAGAACATGAACCTAACCTGACCCTAACAACACAATGACAAGCCTTGTGTAGCCTGTCACTCCAGGCCTGATGTCAAGGCCTTCCTCTGGCTTCCTTTCAGCCCTCACCCACCTCACACACAGCAGTTAACACATTAAGTGAAAACTACCTGCTGCCTCCTGGCTAATCCCTCAGTTCCTCACTTTTGAGCTCACTATTGTGTGCCCAGAAAGATTCCCAGCATCTGGTCAGAGCTCAATAAATGGTTATTGAATAGAACTGAATCCAGTGAAACTACAGTGAGAAAAGCAAACACTCACATCCTTCTCTTGGGATCCAGCAGAGTCGCCTGCATCTTCATCACCCTCTTGTGCCTCATGTTCTCCACTTTCTTCAGCCTTCTCTGCTCCCTGGTCACAAAGGAAACCCATGGTATCACCAACCTTGGATAAGCTTCCAAGACAACACCAGGCCATAACTGCTATGGTTTCCTTATTTAAATACAGTATGTAACTGAAGCAAAGGTAGACCTCTATTTACTAGTCACTTAACTCCTAGACTATAGAATCACCAATCCTCAACATTGCTAACTGGATCTATCAGTGTCAGTGAACAGACCCGACTCACATGCATGGTAGAGTCATAAAGACCCTAACAGGAGTTAATTCATCCATTTAAGGATTGTGAAGAGAACTTCAAAGGATTCCATATTTAGGGAGTATTTGTTTTCTATTGCTTATGTGGAGAGAGGCATTATAATTTTAGAGATTAAAAAAGATAGATGATAGAGATAAATGATGGATGATTGATAGATAGAGAAATGATAGATAGATGTGATGGATGGATGGATAGATAGTTGGATGGGTAGCTAAATAGGTGTGATTGATAGGTGGATAAATAGACAAGTGTGATGGATGGATGGATGGATGGATGGAAGAGGTAGACAGACAAACAGATAAGGAAAAACTAGAACCCAGTAGACATGCTATGTAAAACAGTTCTCCCAGAAGATGGTTCAAGACACCAACTCTCACCTCTGTGGTGCTCTGAGCCTCTCCTGCCACTTCACCGTCAGGAAGGGAAGACGCTTCCTCAGGCGACTTTGTCACCTGCATCACAGAAATTGAGAATGTTTGAGAGTTTTCTTGAGGATAATGGCTTGCATTTCAACACCTTTTAAGTCTCCAAACTATGTTTGTCTTCACCCCTCATTTTATCTTCACTATGATGCTGTAACCTAAGTCAGTAGATAGTCACCACCACTCACACCTAAGAAACAACAAAACAAGGCAAAAATTGTCACACTGCAAGTTAGGGACAGGACTAGGATACACCTTCTACTTTATGTTTTCCTGACCTATCCAGTGGTTTCCAGACTTTTAAAGTGCTAGTTTATTTTCCTCATCAGAAGTAAATTGTAACTATGTGAGGTAACAGATGTTAAATAGACTTACTGTGGTGATTATTTCACATATCCGCATATATCAAATCATTGTGTTGCACTCCTTAAATTCATACAATGTTATGTTTCAATTATATCTTAGTAAAGTGGGGTGAGGGTAGAGTTCGGTGATTTTTTAAACTTTTTAGTTTACATTGGAGTATAGCCAATTAACAATGTTGTGAGAGTTTCCGGTGCACAGCAGAGTGACTCATCCATACATGTACAGTATCCATTCTCTCCCAAACTCCCCTCCCATCCAGGCTGCCACATAACATTGAGCAGACTTCCCTGTGCTATACAGTAGGTTCTCATTGTGCACGTCTGAGTGTGTGTTAGTCACTCAGTCATGTCCGACTCTTTATGATCCCATGGACTGTAGCCTGCCGCCAGGATTCTCTGTCCATGGAATTCTCCAGGTGAGAATACTGGAGTGGGTAGCCATTCCCTTCTCCAGGGGATTTTCCCAAACTAGAGACTGAACCCAGGTCTCCTGCTTTGCAGGCAGATTCTTTACCATCTGAGCCCCCAGGGAAGCCCAGGTTCTCATTAGCTGTCTATCTTACACACAGCCTGTGTGTGTATGTATCAATTCCAGTCTCCCAATTCATTCCACTCCCCTTCCCCCTTTGGTGTCCATGTGTTGTTCTCTACATCTGTCTCTAGTTCTGCTTCACAAATAGGTTCTTCTATACCATTTTCCTAGATTCCACATCCACATCAAGATGTGGATGGACCTAGAGACTGACATACAAAGTAACATAAGTCAGAAAGAGAGAAACAAATATATAATAATGCGTAAAGATTTGGTGGTTTTTATTCCAAAGGCACTTCAAGTTCATAGGAACAAATTGGGCCGTAAACACAGCCTCCAATCCCACACTCCTACAATACTCATTATTAAAATCTTTATATGTATTCAACTCTATGTTAACATATACATAGGCTATTTTTGTTTCATTTTTGTGTTTTTTAAAAACAATAAATACTACACACAACTTGATTCTTTAGCTTAGTATATCCTGGGCATTTGTCCAGATTAATTCATATGGTTGTAACTCATTCCTGTTAACATTTGCTTAATGTTAAAAATATAATAACTTATTCATATATTTCCCAACTGATGGCTATTCAGAAAGTTCACGTTTGTCCATCTACAAACAACACTATACTTAAATTGAATAAATGCATGATAAATCACTTTTTAAAAAAAGAAATTTTTTGTTTTCTAGCCTTTTATATACACAAATTTATCTAACTTTTGGGGCTTCCTAGGTGGCACTAGTGGTAAAGAGAGAGAGAGAGAGTGAAGTCACTCAGGCATGTCCAACTCTTTGCAACCCCATGGACTGTGGCCTACTAGGCTCCTCCATCCATGGAATTTTCCAAGCAAGAGTACAGGAGTGGGTTGCCATTTCCCTCTCCAGGGGAGTGGTAAAGAACCTGCCTGCAAATACAGGAGACCTAAGAGATGGGATTTGATCCCTGGGTCAGGAAGATCCCCTGGAGGAGGGCATGGCAACTAACTCCAGTATTCTTGCCTGGAGAATCCCATGGACAGAGGAGCCTGGCAAGCTATAGACCATGGGGTTGCAAAGAGTCAGACACGATTGAAGCAACTTAACATGCACACATCTAACTTTTATTTTCTGACATGTAGTTATTTTATATTAATTATTAACATCTATTGATTTAATCAGTGTGAAATCTAATTTTGTGTATAATATTAAAGTAGGGCTCTGTTTTCTTCCATATAGATGACAAAGTATGCCTGTAACATTTATATACCACCATTGTCCTTTCAATTAAGATGTTATTTTTGTCATTTATAAAATTCTATATATACATTTGGATCTGTTAACACACTAGTCTATATATAAATATATAAACATATCCATGGATGTATTTATTTTTTCCCTTGGATGTATTTATATGTTCCCAAGCCAATATATAGCTTTTATCACTGTAGTTTTAACATGAATTTTAATATTCAGAAAGGCAAGCTGCTACAGACTCTCCTTTTTCAAAAATTTTTGGCTCTTCTCAGACCTATATTATTCCAGTACATTTTAAGATCATTTTTCCCAGTGTCAACAATTTTTAAATAGGCTTTTCTTTGAAACACCACTAAATGTATTTCTTAGTTTAGAAATTTTCACTTCTTATTGTTAAGTCATCTCACCTAGGGCATCATACTCTCCCCATAACTTTAGTACTTGTTGGTGTCCTTCAGATAAATTTACTCCTAAAAATTTTAAAGATTTTTATCAACATTGTGACCTGGATTTGTTTTTTACATTTTAACTTCTCATCCATTATAGTTGATACAAGTAAAAGCTACTAATTTTTCCATCTTTAATCCAGAAACTCTATGTTATTAATTCTAATGAGTTTTACTGGAGTCTGTTGAAATTTGTAAGTATACATTTACGTCATACACAAATGAAGATTTTTTTATATATCATACATTACATATATATGAGATATTTCATTTTCTTACTTTTTTATAATAACTACAGCTTCTAAAACAATGTTTAATAATATGTCCATGGCTCCTCTGTCCATGGGATTCTCCAGGCAAGAATACTAGAGTGGGTATCTGTTCCCTTCTCCAGGGGATCTTCCCAACCAAGGGATCAAACCCAGGTCTCCCACACTGCAGGCGGAATCCTTAGCATCTGAGCCACCAGTGAAACCCAAGAATACTGGAGTGAGTAGCCTATCCTTCCTCCAGGGGATCTTACCAACCCAGGAATTAAAACCAGGGTCTCCTGCATTGCAAGAAGATTCTTTACTATCTGAGCTACCAGGGAAGCCCAATAGCCACAGTTTCTAAAACAATGTTTAATAATATGGTGATGATGGGCATGCCTATTGTCTCTTGATTTTAATAGAAATACTTCCATATTTCATGGTTCATTATGATAGTTTCCTCTTGACAACTGGTTTTTAATCACATTTAATCAGTTTCCTTCTGCTTATATTTTAATCCATGTTTATTTTTAACCAGGAATATCTGATTAATTATATCAAATATCTTCTTGGTACTTATAGACAGAATCTTACAGTTTTTCTCCATTAATAAGTTCATGTAATGAACTATGTCAATAGAAAAAATTCTGCTTTAATTAGTTACCTGTAACCCACTGCTAGATACAGTTTGCTAATACATTATTTAGACTTTTCCCATCCAAATTCATAACAGAAATTGATCTAGGTATAACTGAAAGTTTTCTAAGTAATGCCTCCACTGATCAGGGATTTTATCTATTTTATCTGTCTGCTCAAATTATATATAGCCAAATTATATATAAACAGGAGACTTCCCTGGTGGCCCATTGGTTAAGAATCTGCCTTGCAATGCTGGGAATGCAAGTTCGATCCCTTGTCGAGGAACTAAGATCCCATATACTGTGGGGCAACTAAGCCTGGGTGCACTGCAACTATTGAGCCCACGTACCACAGAGCCCATGCTCCACAGCTAGAGTCCATGCACCACAACAAAAGATCCTGTATGATGAAACTAAGACCCCAAGCAGCCAAGTAAATAATAATAAAACAAATAAATATTTTAAATTCATATGAATGTATTCAAGTTCAGTCATTCAGTTGTGTCTGACTCTTTGTGGCACCATGGACCGCAGCATGCCAGGCTTCCCTATCCATCACCAACTCCCAGAGCTTGCTCAAACTCATGTCCAAGGAGTTGGTGATAACATCCAACCATCGCATCCTCTGTCCTCCCTTTCTCCTCCTGCCTGCAATCTTTCCCAGCATCAGGGTCTTTTCCAGTTTCTCAGTTCTTCACATTAGGTGGCCAAAGGATTGGAGTTTCAGCTTCAGCATCAGTCCTTCCAATGAATAATCAGGACTAATTTCCTTTAGGATTTGCTGGTTTGATTTCTTTGCAGTCCAAGGGACTCTCAAGAGTCTTCTCCAACACCACAGTTCAAAAGCATCAATTCTCTGATGCTCAGCTTTCTTTATGGTCTAACTCTCACATCCATACATGACTACTGGAAAAACCATAGCTTCGACTCAACAGACCTTTGTCAGCAAAGTAATGTCTTTGCTTTTTAATATGCTGTCTAGGTTGGTCATAACTTTTCTCTGAAGGAGCAAGCATCTTTTAATTTCATGGCTGCAGTCACCACCTGCAGTGATTTGGGAGCCCAAGAAAATAAAGTCTCTCACTATTTCTATCGTTTCCCCATCGATTTGTATTCAAATGATATATAAATTGAATATATATATATATATATACACACACACATAAACATACACAGATACACACTTTCTATTTTGTATTAATCTTGGTTTTTCCTTTTATTCATTCACTGTATATGAATTATTCTGTTTTTCTATTTTCCTAATTTTAAAAGTTTGAGTATTCATTTTACTAGGTTTTTATTTTTCTGTTATTTTATGTTGTTTAGTCGCTAAGTTGTGTCTGGCTCTTTGCAACCTCTGGACTCATAGCCCACAAGGCTCTTCTGTCCATGAGATTTCCCAGGGAAAGATGCTGGAGTGGGTTGCCATTTCCTTTTCCAGGGGATCTTCCTGGACCAGGGATCAAACCCACATCTCCTGCATTCACGGGTGGATTCCCTACCACTGAGCCATGAGGGAAGTCCCAAAACATTTAAAGCTAACAATTTTCCTCTGTACAGAAATTTGGCCATATCTTGTGATTTGTATATGCAATAATATCTTTTGCTTATTATTTTATGATTTGTAATATCAGTTTTGTTTTCCTTTGGATATGGAGTTATTTGAAATATATTTATTTCTTAATTTTTTATGTTACTTCTCTTTCATATGGTAATTCTACACTTGGAATAAAAATGTATCCTATAAAATCATCCCTTTTTTAAGTTTGTGAAGGTTTCCTTTGTGACCAAAAATATAATAGATTTATAAATTGTGTAATAAGCATATGAGAAAAGTACATTCTATTTCTATCCAATATATTCTTATTCTTGTATTTGCACACATGTGTCTACACATATCTATTAAATTGCTGTCACAGAAGACCCCAAGGTACCAAAATAATCTTAAGAAAGATAAAACTGGAGGTATTATGTTCCCTGGTTTCAAATTATGCTACAAAGCTACAAAATGAAAACAGTATGGTATTGGCACAAAAGCAGACATACAGATTGATGGAACAGAATAGGGAGCCCAGAAATAAACCCACACATTTATGGTCATTTAATTTATGACAAAGTAGGCAAGAATATACAATAAGAAGAAGACAATATCTTCAATAAGTGGAGTTGGGGAAACTGGACAGCTACATGCTAAAGAATCAAACTGGACTACTTTCTCATACCACATACAAAAATGAACTCAAAATAGATTAAACATTTAGATGTAAGACCTGAAACCATAAAACTTCTAGAAGAAAGCCATAAGCAGTACACTCTTTAACATCAGTCTTAACAATGTATTTTTGGATGTCTCCACAGAGAAGAGAAACAAAAGCAAAAATTAATAAAATGAACTACATCAAAAGTGAAAGTGAACTCGCTCAGTCGTGTCCGACTCTTTGCAAGCCGTGGACTGTAGCCCACCAAGCTCCTCCGTCCACGGGATTCTCTAGGCAAGAATACTGGAGTGGATTGCCATTTCCTTCTCCAGGGGATCTTCCTGACCCAGAGATTGAACCCAGGTCTCCCACATTGCAGGCAGACGCTTTAACTTCTGCACCACCAGGGAAGCCCCAAACTAAAAGGCTTTTGCACAGTGAAAGAAAATATCAAAAAACAAAAGGACTGCCTAATGAATGGAAGAAGATATTTGTATACAATACATTTCAGGAGGGATTAATATCCAAAATATACAAAGAACTCATATAACTTAACACACACAAAAATTTTAATGGTCAGAGGACCTAAATAGACACTTTGCCAAAGAAAATATACAGATGGCCAACAGGCACATGAAAGATGCTCAACATCACTAATCATCAGGGGAATGAAAATCAAAACACAATGAGATATCACCTCATACCTGTCAGAATAGCCATTGTCAAAAAGACAACATAGAGGGCGGTCCTAAGATGGCAAAGAATAGGACGGGGAGACCACTTTCTCCCCAACAAATTCATCAAAAGATCATTTGAACGCTGAACAAATTCCACAAAACAACTTCTGGACACTGGCAGAGGATACCAGGCACCCAGAAAGACAGCCCATTCTCTTCAAAAGGAGATAGAAAAAAATATAAAAGATAAAAAGAGAGACAAAAGAGTTAGGGACAGAGACCCATCCAGGAGGGAGCTCTGAGGGAGGAGAAGTTTCCAAACACCCAGAAACCCACTCGCTGGCAGGTCTGTGGGGAGTTTTGGAATCTCAGAGAGCAACATAACTCGGAGGAAAAAAAAAAAAGATTACGCGCCTAACCGCAACTCCCAGCAGAGTAGCAGCCCAGATGCTCCCGTCTGCCAGCAGTGAATGGGGGCTGAACAGGGAGGCCTGGGCTGCATGCTTAGGGCAAGGACAAGGCCTGAATGCCCTGAGGACAATCTAAGGGAGCTAACATGAGATAGCAACCCAAACTGTGGGATAGTCAGAGAGAGGGAAAAAAAGAGAGAGAGAGAGAACTTTCCTGTGAAAAGCTCTAAGGCACAACCTGGCCCACTCACAGAACAAAGGATTGAGTGAATACCAGAGGAGAGCTAGCTGGCTGTGGACTGGCCCCTCCACCCACTGGAGGCAGAGAGGCAGGCAGGTGACAGCCAGAGCCAGAAGGCAAGAGGCAACCTCGGCCCCAGAGACGGCATCCTCCACCAAACTGTGAGCAGGCTCCCAGTTGCTAACCAAGACTTCCTGGGATCCTGGACGGTTGACATCCATCAGGAGGGTCGCGGTAAGATATCAGCTCCCCCAAAAGAGATACACAGCACACCTGAGACGGTGCTCTTGTGGTGCACCCAGGAAACTGAGC
>SJYQ01002164.1:623044-640977 GCA_006410935.1 Redunca redunca
AAGAGGGAACTGCTTTGGAAGTGACAGGTGCAACAGATTAAAACCCTGTAGTTAGCATTGGCTACATTGGAAGGGGCCTATAGACCTTGAGAAGAAGTATAAGCTGGAACAAAGAACTATTTGAAACTGAACTGACCCCACAATGCCCTCAACAGCTCCAGAGAAATTCCTAGATATATTTTATTATTATCATTTTTTAACATTTTTAGTATTTTTAATTTTTAAGTTCTTTATTACTCCTTTAATTTTCATTTTAAAAACCTACTATTACCTTGCAAAAAAATACCCTATTTTTAAAGCAAATTTCATATATATATTTATAATTTTTGTGATTTTGTTTTGTTTTCTTAATATTGTATTTTTAAGAGTGTAACCTCTACACTGGATTTTTAACCTGTGCTTTTTGGCATTTGTTATCAATTTTGTACCTTTAAGAATCCAATCTTCAGTACCCATTCTTACTTAGGAGTGTGATTACTGGCCTGATTTCTCTCTCCCCTTTTGACTCTCCTTTTTCTCCCCCAGGTCACCTCTATCTCCTCCCTCCCCCTTGTCTTCTCTACTTAAATCTGTGAATCTCTTTGGGGGTTCTGGGCTGTGGAGAACACTTAGGGAACTGATTACTGGCTAGATTGGTCTCTCTCCTTTTGACTGCCCCTCCTCTCCTCCTGGTCACCTCTATCTCCCTACTCCCTCTTCTCTTTTCCATGTAATTCTGTGAACCTCTCTGAGTGTCCCTCACTGTGGAGAATCTTTTCACCATTAACCTAGATGTTTATCATCAGTGCTGTATGGATGGAGAAGTCTTGAGGCTCCTGTAAGAATAAAATTGAAAGCCAGAGGCAGAAGGCATAATCCAAAACTTAAGAACACCAGAAAACTCCTGACACCAGGGAACATTAATCAGACAACAGCTCATCCAAAAGCCTCCATACCTACACTGAAACCAAGCTCCACCCAAGAGCCAACAAGTTTCAGAGCAAGATATACCAAGCTAATTCTCCAGCAATGCAAAACACACCCTGAGCATTAAAATACAGGAGGCTAAAAGTCACACCAAACTCATTGACACCTCAAAATTCTACTGGACACTTCACTGCACTCCAGAGAGAAGAGATCCGGCTCCACCCACCAGAACACTGATGCAAGCTTTCCTAACCAGGAAACCTTGACAAGCCATTCGTCCAACCCCACCCACAGTGAGGAACCTCTGCAATAAAGAGGAACCACAAACTTCCAGCATACAGAAAGTCCACCCCAAACACAACAATCTAAGCAAGATGAAAAGGCAGAGAAATATTCAGCAGGTAAAGGAACATGATAAATGCCCACCAAACCAAACAAAAGAGGAATAGATAGGGAGTCTACCTGAAAAAGAATTCAGAATAATGATAGTAAAAATGATCCAAAATCTTGAAAACAAAATGGAGTTACATATAAATAGTCTGGAGACAAGGACTGAGAAGATGCAAGAAAAGTTTAACAAGGACTTAGAAGAAATAAAAAAGAGTTAATCAATAATAAATAATGCAATAAATGAGATCAAAAGAACTCTGGAGGGAACCAACAGTAGAATAACTGAGGCAGAAGATGGGATAAGTGAGGTGGAAGATAGAATGGTGGAAATAAATGAAGCAGAGAGGGGAAAAAAAGAATTAAAAGAAATGAGGCAACCTCAGAGACCTCTGGGACAATGTTAAATGTCCCAACATTCAAATCATAGGAGTCCCAGAAGAAGAAGACAAAAAGAAAGGCCATGAGAAAGTACTTGAGGCGATAACAGTTGAAACCTTCCCTAAAATGGGGAAGGAAATAGTCACCCAAGTCCAAGAAACCCAGAGAGCCCCAAACAGGATAAACCCAAGGAAAAACACCCCAAGACACATATTAATCAAATTAACAAAGATCAAACACAAAGAACAAATATTAAAAGCCTACAAGGGGATTCCCATAAGGATAACAGTTGATCTTTCCATAGAAGCTCTTCTGGCCAGAAGGGAATGGCAGGACATACTTAAAGTGATGAAAGAGAAAAAGCTACAACCCAGATTACTGTACCCAGCAAGGATCTCATTCAAATATGAAGAGGAAATCAAAAGCTTTACAGACAAGCAAAAGCTGAGAGAATTCAGCACCACCAAACAAGCTCTTCAACAAATGCTAAAGAATCTTCTCTAGACAGGAAACACAGAAAAGGTTTATAAACTCTAACCCAAAACAACAAAGTAAATGGCAACAGGATGATACTTATCAATAATTACCTTAAATGTAAAGAGATTGAATGTCCCAACCAAAAGACAAAGACTGGCTGAATGGATACAAAAACAAGATCCCTATACGTGCTGTCTACAAGAGACCCACCTCAAAACAAGGGACACATACAGACTGAAAATGAAGGGCTGGAAAATGATATTTCACGCAAATGGAGACCAAAAGAAAGCAGGAGTAGCAATACTCATATCAGATAAAATAGACTTTGAAATAAAGGCCATAAAAAGAGACAAAGAAGGACACTACATAATGATCAAAGGATCAATCCAAGAAGATATAACAATTATAAATATATATGCACCCAACATAGGAGCACCGCAATATGTAAGGCAAATGCTAACAAGTATGAAAGGGGAAATTAACAGTAACTCAATAATAGTGGGAGACTTTAATCCTCCCCTCACACCTATGGATAGATCAACTAAACAGAAAATTAGCAATGAAACACAAACTTTAAATGATACAATGGACCAGTTTAACCTAATTGATATCTATAGGACATTTCACCCCAAAACAATGAATTTCAACTTTTTCTCAAATGCACAAAGAACCTTCTCCAGGATAGATCATATCTTGGGCCATAAATCTAGCCTTGGTAAATTTTTAAAAATTGAAATCATCTCAAGTATCTTTTCTGATCACAATGTGGTAAGATTAGAAGGCAATGGCACCCCACTCCAGTACTCTTGCCTGGAAAATCCCATGGATGGAGGAGCCTGGTAGGCTGCAGTCCATGGGGTTGCGAAGAGTCAGACACGACTGAGCAACTTCACTTTCACGTTTCACTTTCATGCATTGGAGAAGGAAATGGCAACCCACAACAGTATTCTTGCCTAGAGAATCCCAAGGATGGGGGAGGCTGGTGGGCTGCCATCTATGGGGTCGCACAGAGTCGGACACGACTGAAGCAACTTAGCAGCAACTTAGCAGCAGCAACCGGAAAAAAAAAAAAAAACTATTACAAATACAAACATATGAGGCTAAAAAACACGTTTCTGAATAACCAACAAATCACAGAAGAAATCAAAATATGCATAGAAATGAATGAAAATTAAAGCACAACAACCCAAAACCTATGGGATTCAGTAAAAGCAGTGCTAAGACGAAGGTTCTTAGCAATACAAGCTTACCTCAAGAAACAGGAGAAAAATCAAACAAATAACCTACTCTACACCTAAAGCAACTAGATAAAGAAGAAATGAAGAACCCCAAGGTTAGTAGAAGGAAAAAAATCATAAAAATTAGGGCAGAAATAAATGAAAAAGAAACAAAAGAGACCATAGCAAAAATCAACAAAGCTAAAAGCTGGCTCTTTGAGAAGTTAAGTAGAAAAACCATTAGCTAGACTCATCAAGGAAAAAAGGGAGAACAATCAAATCAACAAAATTTGAAATGAAAATGGAGAAATCACAACAGACAACACAGAAATACAAAGGATCATAAGAAACTACTATCAGCAACTATATGCCAATAAAATGGACAACTTGGAAGAAATGGACAAATTCTTAGAAAATTATAACTTTCCAAAACTGAACCAGGAAAAAATAGAAAATTTTAACAATCCCATCACAAGCAAAGAAATTGAAACTATAATCAGAAATCTTCCAACAAACAAAAACCCAGGACGAGATGGCTTCACAGCTGAGTTCAGTTCAGTTCAGTCACTCAGTCGTGTCCGACTCTTTGCGACCCCATGAATCACAGCACACCAGGCCTCCCTGTCCATCACCATCTCCCGGAGTTCACTCAGACTCACGTCTATTGAGTCCGTGATGCCATCCAGCCATCTCATCCTCTGTCATCCCCTTCTCCTCCTGCCCCCAATCTCTCCCAGCATCAGAGTCTTTTCCAATGAGTCAACTCTTCGCATGAGGTGGCCAAAGTACTGGAGTTTCAGCTTCAGCATCATTCCCTCCAAAGAAATTCCAGGGCTGATCTCCTTCAGAATGGACTGGTTGGATCTCCTTCCAGTCCAAGGAACTCTCAAGAGTCTTCTCCAACACCACAGTTCAAAAGCATCAATTCTTTGGCACTCAGCCTTCTTCACAGTCCAGCTCTCACATCCATACAAGACCACTGGAAAAATCATAGCCTTGACTAGACGGACCTTTGTTGGCAAATTAATGTCTCTGCTTTTCAATATGCTATCTATGTTGGTCATAACTTTTCTTCCAAGGAGTAAGCGTCTTTTAATTTCATGGCTGCAGTCACCATCTACAGTGATTTTGGAGCCCCCCAAAATAAAGTCTGACACTGTTTCCACTGTTTCCCCATCTATTTCCCATGAAGTGATGGGACCGGATGCCATGATCTTCGTTTTCTGAATGTTGAGCTTTAAGCCAACTTTTTCACTCCATTTTCACTTTCATCAAGAGGCTTTTTAGTTCCTCTTCACTTTCTGCCATAAGGGTGGTGTCATCTGCATGTCTGAGGTTATTGATATTTCTCCCGGCAATCATGATTCCAGCTTGTGTTTCTTCCAGTCCAGCGTTTCTCATGATGTACTCTGCATAGAAGTTAAATAAGCAGGGTGACAATATACAGACTTGATGTACTCCTTTTCCTATTTGGAACCAGTCTGTTGTTCCATGTCCAGTTCTAACTGTTGCTTCCTGACCTGCATACAGGTTTCTCAAGAGGCAGATCAGGAGCTCTGGTATTCCCACCTCTTGAAGAATTTTCCACAGTTTATTGTGATCCACACAGTTAAAGGCTTTGGCATAGTCAATAAACCAGAAAGAGATGTTTTTCTGGAACTCTCTTGCTTTTTCCATGATCCAGCGGATGTTGGCAATTTGATCTGTGGTTCCTCTGCCTTTTCTAAAACCAGCTTGAACATCAGGGAGTTCACGGTTCACGTATTGCTGAAGCCTGGCTTGGAGAATTTTGAGCATTACTTTACTAGTATGTGAGATGAGTGCAATTGTGTGGTAGTTTGAGCATTCTGTGGCATTGCCTTTCTTTGGAATTGGAATGAAAACTGACCTTTTCCAGTCCTGTGGCCACTGCTGAGTTTTCCAAATTTGCTGGCATATTGAGTGCAGCACATCCACAGCATCATCTTTCAGGATTTGAAATAGTTCCACTGGAATGCTGTCACCTCCACCAGCTTTGTTCGTAGTGATGCTTTCTAAGGCCCACTTGACTTCACATTCCAGGATGTATGGCTCTAGGTGAGTGATCACACCATCATGTACCCAGTTGTGGATGTGACTGGTGATAGAAGCAAGGTCAGATGCTGTAAAGAGCAATATTGCATAGGAACCTGAAATGTCAGGTCCATGAATCAAAAAACCAGACAAAGATGCCACAAAAAATATAACTACAGGCCAATATCACTGATGAACATAGATGCAAAAGTCCTTAACAAAATTCTAGCAAACAGAATCCAACAACACATTAAAAGATCACACATCACGACCAGGTGGGCTTTATCCCAGGGATACATGGATTCTTCAATATTCACAAATTAATCAATGTGATACACCACATTAACAAATTGAAAAATAAAAACCATATTATTATCTCAATAGATGCAGAGAAAGCCTTTGACAAAATTCAACATCCAATTATGATTTTAAAAAACCCTCCAGAAAGCAGACATAGAAGGAACATACCTCAACATAATAAAAGCCATATATGATAAACCCACAGAAAACATTATCCTCAGTGGTGAAAAAAATAGTGAAAAAATGAAAGCATTTCCTCTAAAGTCAGGAACAAGACAAGGGTGCCCACTCTCACCACTACTATTCAACATAGTTTTGGAAGTTTTAGCCACAGCAATCAGAGAAGAAAAAGAAATAAAAGGAATACAAATTGGAAAAGAAAAAGTAAAACTCTCACTGTTTGCAGATGACATGATCCTCTACATAGAAAACCCTAAAGACTCCACCAGAAAATTACTAGAGCTAATCAATGAATATAGTAAAGTTGCAGGATACAAAATTAACACACAGAAATCCCTTGCATTCTTATACACTAACAATAAGTAAACAGAAAGAGAAATTAAGGAAACAATTCCATTCACCATTGCAACGAAAAGAATAAGATACTTAGGAATAAATCTACCTAAGAAACAAAATACCTATATATAGAAAAATATAAAACACTGATGAAAGAAATCAAAGGGGACACAAACAGATGGAGAAATACACCATGTTCATGGATTGGAAGAATCAATATAGTGAAAATGAGTATACTACCCAAAGCAATCTACAGACTCAATGCAATCCTTATCAAGCTACTAGTGGTATTTTTCACAGAACTAGAACAAATAATTTCACAATTTGTATAGAAATACAAAAAAACCTCGAATAGCCAAAACAATCTTGAGAAACAAGAATGGAACTGGAGGTATCAACCTGCCTGACTTCAGACTATACTACAACAGTCATCAGGATAGTATGGTACAGGCACAAAGACAGAAATATAGATCAATGGAACAAAATAGAAAGCCATGCACCTATGGACACCCTATCTTCGACAAAGGAGGCAAGCATATATAATGGAGAAAAGACAATCTCTTTTAACAAGTGGTGCTGAGAAAACTGGTCAACCACTTGTAAAAGAATGAAACTAGAACACTTTCTAACACCATACACAAAAATAAACTCAAAATGGATTAAAGATCTAAGTGTAAGACCAGAAACTATAAAACTCCTAGAGGAAAACATAGGCAAAACACTCTGACATAAAAATAGCAGGATCCTCTATAACCCACCTCCTGGAATATTGGAAATAAAAGCAAAAATAAGCAAATAGGACCTAATTAACTTAAAAGTTTTTTCACAACACAGGAAACTATAAGCCAGGTGAAAGACAGCCTTCAGAATGGGAGAAAATAATAGCAAACGAAGCAACTGACAAAGAATCCTGCAGCTCAATTCCAGAAAAATAAACGACCCAATCAAAAAGTGGGCCAAAGAACTAAACAGACATTTCTCCAAAGAAGACATACAGATGGCTAACAAACACATGAAAAGATGCTCAACATCACTCATTATCAGAGAAATGCAAATCAAAACCACAATGAGGTACCATCTCACACTGGTCAGAATGGCTGCTATCATAAAGTCTACAAGCAATAAATGCTGGAGAGGGTGCAGAGAAAAAGGAACCCTCTAACACTATTGGTGGGAATGCAAATTAGTACACCCACTATGGAGAAGAGTGTGGAGATTCCTCCAAAAACTGGAAACAGAACTGCCATACGACCCAGCAATCCCACTGCTGGGCATACACACTGTGGAAACCAGAATTGAAACAGACACGTGTACTCCAATGTTCATCACAGCACTGTTAACAATAGCTAGGACATGGAAACAACCTAGATGTCCATCAGCAGACGAATGGATGCATATACACAATGGTACATATACACAATGGAATATTACTCAACTATTAAAAAGAATGCATTTGAACCAGTTCTAATGAGGTGGATGAAACTGGAGCCTATTATACACAGTGAAGTAAGTCAGAAAGAAAAACACCCATACAGTATATTAACACATATATATGGAATTTAGAAAGATGGTAACAATGGCCATATATGTGAGACAGCAAAAGAGACACAGATGTAAAGAACACTTTTGACTCTGTGGGAGAAGGTGAGGGTGGGATGATTTGAGAGAATAACATTGAAACATGTATATTATCATACGTGCAATAGGTACCAGTCCAGGTTTGATGCATGAAACAGAGTGCTCAGAGCTGGTGCACTGGGATAGCCCTGAGGAATGGGATGGGAAGAGAGGTGGGAGGGAGGTTCAGGATGGGGAGCACATGTACACCCATGGCTGATTCACGTGAATGTATGGCAAAAAACACCACAATATTCCAAAGTACAAAAAAAAAAGATAACATATAACAAATATTGGTGAAAATATGGGGAAAAGAGAAGCCTCATGCACCACTGATAAAAATGCAAATTGTTACAGCTATTAAGGAAGAAAGTATGGAAAGTCCTCAAAAAATTAAAGATAGAACTGCCATACTATCCATCAGTGGTACTCCTGAGTATTTATCTGAAGCACATGAAAACACTAATCTGAAAAAAATATATATGCACTTCAATGTTCGTTGCAGCATTATTTACAATAGCCAAGATATCAAAGCAACCTAAGTGTCCTTAAATAGATGAGTAAATAAAGAAGATATTATATGTCTATATTCCATATATATGCAGAATATTACACAGTCATTTAAAAGAATTAGGACTTTCCTGTAGCCCAAATGGTAAAGAATTTGTCTTCTATGCAGGAGACCAGGTTTGACCCCCGGGTCAGGAAGATCCTCTGGAGAAGGGAATGGTGATCCACTCCAGTATTCTTGCCTGGAGAATCCCATGGACACAGAAGCCCAGCGGGCTACAGTCCATGGGGTCGCAAAGAGTTGGACCTGACTGAGCAACTAACACACAACACACACATATAAAGGAATGGAATTTGCAAGTACATGGATGGACCTAGAGGGTATTATGCTAACTGAAATAAGTCAGACAGAAAAAGACAAGTACTGTACAGTATCATTCATATATGGAATCTAAAAAGCAAAACAAATGAACAAACATAACCAAACAGAAACAGAATCATAAATACATAGTGGTTGCCAGAGTGGAGAAGGATGGAGGGAGGAAATAAATAACTGAGGGAGATTAAGACATACAAACTTTAAGTTACAAAATAAATGAATCACTGTTATGAAACATACAATATAGGGAATACAGTCAACAATTATGTATATCTTTGTACAGTAACTAGATTTATTATGGTGATCATTTTGAAACATCCTGAAATAATGAATCACTATATTGTACAATGGGAACTAATGTAGTGTTGTTGGTTAATTATATTTCAAAAACAAACTCATAGGGAAAAAAATGTGTTTACCAGAGGCAGGGGGTGGGGAGAAGTGAACTGGATGATAATGGACAAAACATACAAATTTCCAGTGACAAGATAAATAAGAACTATATACAACATGATAATATAATTAACATATATTTATGTTATATATGAAAAATGTTAAAAGAGTAAATCCTAAGAATTCTCACACAAGGAAAACAATTTCTTTTCCAGTTCTTCAATTCGGTATCTATACAAGATAATGGATGTATGGATGTTCACTAAACTTACTGTGGTTCATTTCATGATGCATGTAAATGATTATGCTGTATACATTAAATTCTAGGGCTATATGTCAATTATATCCCAATGTAACTGGAAGAAATTTTTTTTAATTTTAAGATTTTTAAAAATTAATTTTGCTAATTATATTTGTTTGCATGATTAAAAGAGTACCCAATATGTAAGAAATGCAATGTATGTATTGAAAGGTATGTTTTTAACAAGTTTTCTCTAGGGGTTTCTAGTTTATGTATTTGACTGCCATGTACTATGATCCACAAATATCCATGACTACTATATTTTCTTCATATACTTTTACCATTTTTCTTTATATACCTCTTTTACTTCATTATCACTTTTGGTCTTTAATTCCTCTGAAAGCCAATATTCCAGCTTTCTTTTTGTTTATGCCCTTCATTTCAAGTTTTCTTTGAATTATTATTTTATTGTTATAAATAACATATCTCAACTTCACTAAAATCTAATTTCACTGACAACTCTAATTCTGATATAGGAAAGTAATCTTCTACAGACACTCAAACAGACAATGACTGTAAACTCTAGGTGAAATTTAAAAAATAAATTTTCTATAAGATATAAGTAAAGGAAAAATAAGAGAATGAACCAAAGCTAGATGATTCAAGAGGAAGTTGACATTTGAAAGATGAGAATGATTTGTACCCTCAAGCTCACAGCCACATTATTAACAAAAGCTAAGAACTGGAGACAATCCAAATACCAACAGTGGGTGAATGGAATATATAATGGAATGTTATTCAGCCTTAAAAAAAATAGAAGGAAAGGAAATCCTGACACAAGCCTGTCACAAAAAGACAACTACCATTTGATTTCACTCATATGAGGAATCTAAAAGGGAAAAATTCACAGAAACAAAAAGAAAAATGGTGGTTACAAGGGACTGAGAATAAGGAGAAATGGGGAGTATTATGAACATAAGACTTTCAAAAATGAAAATGAAAAGTTCTGGAGATCTTTTGCACTGCAATATAAATATAGTTAACACTACTGAGCAGTAATTTTTTAAGAAAGTAGGAATAGCACCGAGTAAGTTGCCATTCTCAGGGCTTAAACCTGAAAGTAAGCAAATCTTGTGAGAAACATAAAACCACAATAGCAAATTCACAGGTTTTTTTTTTTTCTTGTCTGAAAAATCAAAAAAACCTGAATTTGGGGCAACCACAGCCCCTGGAAAATCAAGACAGAATCTTGGACAGGAGACAGGCAAATGGAGAGAGCCCCAAATTCTGTTTATAAACTCTGTCAGAATCTTCAACTGAGCCCAGAACAATGTGTGCATATGACTGGTTTCAGCTAAAGAAAAAATAATTCAGATTTAAGCTGCTACTAGAAATATAGTGTTTGCAGTCTGAGTACAACAAAGTAAATGCCCTACTGAAGCCAAAAAAAATCAACCTTTTTCAGAGGAATGTAACAAAATACAGTCTGGACAACACAATATTCACTATGTCCAAGTATCCAAAACCCTTGAAGTAAAAAGAACAAGGAAAATGTGACCCATCCCCAAAAAGAAAAAAGAATAGAGACAATCCAGAAAGAAGCCAGATGTTGGAATTAGCAGACAAGGAATTTTAAAAGCAGCTAACAAGACTATACTCACATATGTAAAGGAAAATATTCCTACAATGATGAAACAATTGGAAATATAAGCAGAGAAATAAAAACTGTAAACAGCAAACAAATGGGACATTCTAGAATGTAAAAAAAAAGTACAATATCTGAAATTTAAGTGTCATTAGACTGAATGCAAAATAAAGATGACAAAGGGAAAAGTAAGTAAACTTAAAGATAGATGAACAAATTATACAATTTGAAGACTAGAGAGAAACAAGGTTAAAAAAAAAGCTTCAGGGAAATAAAGGAAATATAGGATAATGACAAAAGACAACATATATGAAGTTAGACTGTCAGAAGGGGAGATGAGAAAAATGGAACAGAAACTATAATGACTAAAAACTTTCTAAATTAGGTCAAAAATTTTATAGATTCCATATTAATTCTTCCAATCCATGAACACAGAATATCTTTCCATTTATTTGTATCTTATTCAGTTTCTTCCGACAATGTCTTACTGTTCTCAGTACATAGGTATTTCACCCCTTTGGTCAAATGTATTAGGTATTTTACTTTTTGCTGCAATTGCAATGGAATTATTTTCTTAATTTCTTTTTCTGCTGGCTCTTTGTTAGCATATATAACCAAATTTCTTGCCAGGTGCATTATTCTTGTCATAATTCTCATCAAGTCTTTCAAATTTGAAAATTAACAGTAGCGAATTAACCACAGTCATTTTAAGTCTTTTGTCACACACAGATATTTTTCTTAGCTTCCCTGAAAGCCTTTGTAATCAGCTACAAGCTATCGTGCTTAATCTACTATGTAGAATGACTGCTCAGGGTGCCACAGAAGTATACATCGAGTGCTATGGTGTATAGGCTTCTGATAGCATGAGTTAGAGACCATATGATTGGACTGAGTCAGAATTTCCAAAATTCTAGTTGAGATGTAGATGGATTCCTGAGACTTCTAAACTCAGATCCAGTGGAATTAAGAGCTAATTACATTGAACAGAATGAATCAGTGAGGTATGACTGCAGTTTTTGTTTGGAATATTGTTGATTTTTTTAATGTTTTATTTTCTGGATATGTAAGGAAACCCTGTTTTTTCTCATAAGTATTTTATAAATTTTGATATTGTAGTAGATGCTACTTTTGTACATTGAAATCAAACATTCAATAACATTGAATAACATTCTGATTCCTCCAGAATTCAAAAATTCTAATTTAATCTTTTTACTTTTTATGACAATATAGTTATTTGCCTAGGTTCAGTAAGAGTGTATATTCCTTGTTACCAAGGCGTAATTGGAAACTGGTTATGCAACCAAAGCCTTGCTTCTGTGTTATTAAGAATGAGGCTCACTGAGCATAGGCAAAACATTCTCTGACATAAATCGTATAAATGTCTTAGGTTGGTCTCCCAAGGCAATAGAAATAAAAACAAAAACAAACAAATGGAACCTAACCAAACTTACAAGCTTTTTCCCAGGAGAGGAAATTTAAAAGAAGAAAGACAACCTACAAAATGAGAGAAAATATTTGCAAATGATACAGTTGACAAGGGCTTAATCTCCAAAATATACAGACAACTTAATTGAAAAATGGGTAGAAGACCTTAATAGACACTCTCAAAAGAAGATGTACAGATGACCAGTAGGCACCTGAAAAGATGTTCAACATTACTAATTATCAGAGAGATGCAAATCAAAACTGCAAGGTACTGCCTCACAGGGGTCAAAATGGCCACCACTAAAGTCTACAAATTACAAATGCTGGAGATGGTCTGGAGAAAAGGGAACGCTCCTACACAGTTGGTGGGAATGCAAGTTAGTGTGGCCACTACAGAAAACAATATGGAGGGTCCTCAGAAAACTAAAAATAGAATTATCACATGATCCCACTTCTGGGCATATACCCGGACAAAACTACAATTCAAAAAGATGCATGCACCCCTATGTTTATAACAGTACTATTCAGAACAGTCAAGACATGGAGACAACCTAAATGTCCCCCGATAGATGAATGGATAATGATGTGGTGCATATATACAGTGGAATACTACTCGGCCATGAAAAAGAATGAACCTACCTACAAAACAGAAATAGACTCACAGACCTAGAGATCAGGGTTGTGGTTGCCAAGGCAGAGAGAGGGGTTGGGGGGAAAAGGGATGGACTGGGAGTTTGGGGCTGGTAAATGCAAACTATTACATTTAGAATGGAGAAGCAATAAGGTCTTACTGTATAACACAGGGAACTATATCCAATCTCTGGGGATAAACCATAATGGAAAGGAACATTTTAAAAGAATATAGATATGTATATACCTAGGTCACTTTGCAGCAGAAATTGGCACAACATTGTAAATTGACTATACTTCAATTAAAAATAGAAGAATGATGTTCATTGAATCAGATATGACCAGATGCCTGTGGAGAACTAAGGTTGACTTTACAGAGACAGTGCTTACTCACAAAGCTCTCTTAGGAAAACCAGCCTGGTACTTGGCCTGGAACAGCCTGCCTAAGGCAAAAAACCAGTTCTGCTTATAATGCTGAATATCATTTTATAAGTATACATTTTCTCCACAATAGTCAAGAATGTCTATTTTTAGCTTGAGCAAGATTGATTTCTTTGCTGACACTTCTCCACGATGTTGTTTACTACAAAATGATACTGTGACAAATAATATCATTTCCATAAATCATCAGGTGTCTGTCTTTCCAAAGGAGACTTGAAGGACTTTGCCAGAGTGCACACCCATAAACACTGAGCAATAGTGACAGCAACGAAGGTTCCAGCCCAGACTGCACTGCTAATAGTGGGGTCCCTTTGTGGTGGCTCAGATGGTAAAGAATCTGCCTGCAATACATCTCTTTGCTGTCCAACATGCTCATCGCTGATTCAGTCCATCAGCAGCTCTTACCAGCATTCTTCCTTCAGAACAGGCACTAAAGTCATCCACTTCTGAACCATTCTATCCCCACCACCCTAATCCAAGCCACCATGACATCTATAGTTATTCACCCCACTTCAATCCATTCATCTTATTGTAGTCAAAAAAATTCTAAGAAGGAAATAAGATCACTTTATCTTCTGCTTAAAAACCCTTATGTCTTCACACACCTAAGATAGACTCCAGAGCACACCAGTAAGCCACAGGCTGCCCACTTGCCACCCCTGCATCCCATATATCTGTTCCTCCCACTCCAGGGACTCAGGCCTCATGGCCATCAAGCAGGTCTTCTCCAAGCTCTATGCTGCCTCAGGGCCTTTGCACTTGCTCTTACCTTTCCCTGAAACACTCTTCCTTCCACCTTTCCTTTCCTTTTCAAGATCCCAGGGACCTGAGTGTCCCCACCAAGAAATATATCCTAACACTAAGGCACCATCTCTCAAACATACTAGCTAAACTAATGTGACTCAGTTAACAAACTCTTTCATCAAATAAAAAAGATTGAATTGTGTGTAATAACTTTTAGCACTTTTTTAAGCTGTTAATAAAATGTACAAAATATGTTGCATTTAAGTTGACCAAAGCCAGAAAGGTGTTTCATTATCTTAATAGGAGGTTTTATCCTCCTACAGAACCATTAGCCACCTGGGAAATCTATGTTACCATTTGGAGACAGAATCTGTTAAACTTCATAAAAGAGACCTCAGGCATTATTACCTGAAGAATGCAGACACAAGCAAGACAGCACACCCACATGCCTCTGAGACACACCCATCTCTGTAAGGCAAGCCTTTGGGGGGGACTAAGAATTTAATTGTGTGAGAATTAACTTTCACAAAAATCTCTTTTGAAATGAAGCAGGACACAAACAAATTAACTAAGAAATAAATGAATTAGATAAATGTGTGCTTGTCTTGTGTCTATGGAGAGTCATGTATGAGATGCTTGGTAGAGATAACAATTTCAATGAAGTAAAGAATAAAGCCCGATGATCTCCATCAAACATTCAAATTCATGGTACTTGTGTTATTAGCATAATTCTTTATTTCAATGATATATAATACATAATTAAAGATGAAACAACACCAGAGGGGGGAAAAAACCTTATGAAATTTATTTATGAGTCTAGATCATACTTTTTCCCTCCTTACCAGATGCAAAAAGGCAAAATTCAATTTATTTTAAACAGAAATAATAGAGGAGTATATATCACTATAAAATTAACCAGATGCAAAAAGGAAAAATTCAATTTATTTTAAACAGAAATAATAGAGGAGTATATATCACTATAAAATTAACTAACATAAGCTGTTATAAAAATTTCATAACAAAATAATTTCATAGATATAACCTGAGAATTTATATTTTTACATATTCAATTAACACACTTAAAATTATTGAATGCAGTATTTCTTAACTTAGGTATTGTAAAATTTATTATGCTGCTGCTGCTGCTAAGTCACTTCAGTCGTGTCCGACTCTGTTCGACCCCAAAGACGGCAGCCCACCAGGCTCCCCCATCCCTGGGATTCTCCAGGCAAGAACACTGGAGTGGGTTGCCATTTCCTTCTCCAATGCATGAAAGTGAAAAGTGAAAGGGAAGTCACTCAGTCGTGTCTGACTCTGTTCGACCCCAAAGACGGCAGCCCACCAGGCTCCTCCGTCCATGGGATTTTCTAGGCAAGAGTACTGGAGTGGGGTGCCATTACCTTCTCCGAAAACTTAATATAACAGGGTGTAAACCTCAAAAATAATAAAAGTATAGTTCTGAAATATGTTTTAGTAGAACCCATGCATGATATCTCTCTCCATAAGAAAAAGAAGTATATTACAATCATGTTAATTTAAAGATCATTACTTATTTAACAGTCTCGGATGCTGATCTTATCCTCACTTATGACCTATATCGAACCCCATGGGGGTGCCCAAGCTTACCTTTGAGCCTGGAGGGGGAGCCAAGCCAAGGAAGGAATAAATAATATTCTCTTCTTTTGCAGAAAAGAAAGAGTCAAAATCCTTGAAGCAAAGAAAAAGAATGATTAAACCCAATGCACACGTGTGAGCCAGCACACTGACCTAAGTTAATCTTTCTTATTTATTAGTCTTAAAGTGAGGAGCTAACACAAAAGTTTATTCACTTTGCCAAAGATGATAAATTCCCAAATTTGAGAAATTGAACCATGAAGTTTACATTTGTTTTTACACACCTTCATTGTGCCTGTTATAGTATAGTGAGAACACACACACACACACACACACACGGGTATTCCAGCTCAGGAATTACTGATAAGACTCAAACATACATAGGGAAAGTCTTCTCTAAAAGTTTCACATCTTTAGCTGGTTTCCTTATAATTTGGTCCTATGGATTCAGACCCTGATTAGGGTCCAAACAACACAGGATTAAAACAAGATTTCTGTGCTGTTATTATAGTAGCTTCTAGTCAGTAAAGAAGCCACCTGCAATGCAGGAGATCCAGATTCTATCCCTGGGTCAGGAAGATCCCCTGGAGTAGGAAATGGTGACCCACTCCAGTATCCCTGCCTGGGAAATCCCAATGACAGAGGAGCCTGGTAGGCTACAGTACACAGAGCTGCAAAGAGACAAATACAACTTAGTGACTAAATCACCATCAAGGGACTAGACTTGTCTCAGGCTTTTCCAGTACCGGGAGCTGCAAGATTATAGAGGGTTTAGAAACATGCTCATTTTGCCCAAAGGGGAAAAACTGTAGAATGATTAGAAACCAGGCAGCAGATGGAAATCTGAAGCTCAGTAAAGATCCGCTCTTCCCCCCAACCCCACCTGGGCCAGGCCACACTCAAGTCAGTCCTTCACCAGGTGGGTCCTGCCCTAAGCTAACTCTCCAGCAGTGTGTTAGTCAATAGCTCAAAAGAGTTTCACTTTTTCTCATTAAACATAAAAGATCCTCCTCCAGTCTACTTTCCTGTTGCCAGTCTTTATCACTGGGGCTATAATACAGTTTCAACAGTGTTGCCATAGGCTCAACCAGTACAGGGTTAGTCTGGCCTGAACTGAACAGGACTCGTAAACATGTGGTCTTGCTACTGCCTACCCTCCTCTGATGTGTGTTAAGAGCTTAAAACCAAAGACAGGCCACCTATGTTAAGAAGAAAGTCTTATGTAATTCCTGTGTGTTCATCTTATCCAAAGCTTTGCTTTTTTCCTACCTGTCACCCTGATTCTCTGTGATTATTTTCTTCTTTTGTACTGAATGCATTTTTGTAAGCTGCCTCATATCTTAAGGGAAATATCACATACTGTGAGTGAGTCTTTGGTATTAGAAATACTCACTGATTCCCAGAACACACACTTACTAGTTGTTGCTAAAGATTACACAATAGGATGCATTAGTAGTATTAGTATAGTAAGTCGCTAAGTCATGTCTGCCTGTTTGTGACCCCATGGACTGCAGCATGCCAGGCTCCTCTGTCCTACACTATCTCTTGGAATTTGCTCAAATTCATTTCCATTGAGTCAGTGATGCTATTCAACCATCTCATCCTCTGCCAACCCCCTTCTCCTTTTGCCTTCAATCTTTCCCAGCATCAGGGTCTTTTCCAATAAGTCAGTTCTTCACATCCCGAGGCCAAAGTATTGGAGCTTCAGCTTCAGCATTGGCCCTACCAATGAATATCCAGGACTGATTTCTTTTAGGATGGACTGGTTTGATCTCCTTGCAGTCCAAGGGACTTTCAAAGTCTTCTCCAACACCACAGTTCAAAAACATGAATTCTTCAGCCCTCAGCTTTCTTTATGGTCCAGCTCTCACACCTGTACATGCCTACTGGAAAAACCATAGCTTTGACTAGATGGACCTTTGTTACAAAGTAATGTGTCTGCTTTTTAATATGCTGTCCAGGTTTGTCATACCTTTTCTTCCAAGGAGCAAGCGTCTTTTAATTTCATGGGTGCAGTCACCATCCACAGTGATTTTGGAGCCCAAGAAAATAAAGTCT
>SJYQ01002165.1:15960-39049 GCA_006410935.1 Redunca redunca
TAAAATAAAGATATATTTTTTGAGGAAGATAGAATTCATGGCACTAGATAATCTCACTTGATCTTTTTCTATTTTCAGCATCTACTCTGTTTTCTTTAAGAAGTCAAGAAATAAGGTTAAGTTCAGAGTGCAGATTTCTATGTATGTAACTATTTTGAGAAGGAAATTATCATAACCTGAAAAAATTACAGGAGCACTAATACTGTGAGAAAACAGAAATCTGTGACTGAGAAAAGGTATGGGGATGGGAACCATGTAAGCTGTGGAAGGATAAAGGATACACGATCACTGGGTAAGCTTCTAGGCGGAGAGGAAGCACTTCATCTGTCTTTTAGTGATTCTTGCAAATATGTGTATGAAAACCTATCTAAGAATGATTTTCAAGGGAATGAATGAGTAGAAAGCTATATGAGAAGTGATCAGTGTTTAAGGGGTCTGTTATGAGCTGATTCCGATTTAAAGAAACTTAATTTCCCATATATTATTTTCAGTTCCAAATGACAAAAGTATTTTTAACTTTTTATTTTTTAATTTAAATTTGTATAGCTTTGGGATCATTACAGTGTTGTTTCCTTAGTTATAGATTGGTTATATGTTGTGNCTTAGTTATATATTGGTTATATGTTGTGGTATACATATTTCATTGATTACTTCATACAGGCGAATATGTTGTTCCTCAACAAACTTGGAAATATTGAACCCAAAAACAAAAGAAGTAGAAGAATACTTTATAGCAAAGAATGTTTTGTCTTTTTTATTTTAAAAACAATTTGAATATAAAATTATGGTTTTATCTTGATCCAAAAGCATAACATATTTCAGAATAGCATGTGTAAGTTTATTCTTAAATTGACTGATTCAGTAATTGTATTTTGAGTGCCCATTATGTGTCACACAGTGGAATGTACTTAAAATAAATATTTTGTACAATGCATATGTGTTTATTAATGTCATTAGTGCAAGCTCATAACTTAGCTTTCCATATTTAAGTTTCAAATGTGAAAAATGCTGATTTCCTTTTCAGATTCACTGAACAAGGCCTGGTCCCTTGGCTCTACCCAAATCTAGATAAACAAATAGTCATTAAAATTTGACTAATCCATACTTCCCATACATAACAACACTAAACTATCAGCAGTTTTTGAAATAAGATGATTAGCAATGCAAATTTATCTTCTTACCTGTAGCTCACAATAAGCAGAATAAACAGAAACACAAATCTCAGGAGAGTAGCAGGCCTCAGAATTTTGCTTTAATGATCCTAAGGACTCTGGACCTAGTTACTTAAATGCTTTAAGGGTCCTTTGCATTTGATCAGGATTTTGTGTGTGTGTGTGTGTGTGTGTAAAACCTTCCCATACCCACTCAAGTAGAAGGATCACTTTCTGTTTGCTTTCTCACTGGTCCCAGTATCCACTTTTTTTTTTTTTTTCCTATTTATCATACTATATTGCATATGTGTATTTACTTGGCCATTCCCTTGAGGTTCAGGATGGTGATCTGTGACATATATTTGTGTATCCTGCACCTAAGGATCATTCCTGGTACATAATGGGTGTTTATGTTTGGTAAAATTGCTTTATTCTAATTCTGTAAAACAAACAAAAAACAAAACATTCCTATAAACATTCCTATAAACACAGCTGTAAGAATGTAAACCATCAGTGAAAATGACAGAATTAAGACTGAATCATCACACCAATTTATAAAACCAATGACAGTAATATTTTGCCATATCAGATACAGTGATAAGGGAGAATAACTTGGCTTCAAAAGTTATAGCAGCATTGTGGGCTCAGTACTAAGGATGAAAAACTTTTTAGTTCTTTCCCCTCATCCACTCTTACTTTGCCCTCCACTTCTAGGTGCTGTTTTCTTTTGCAATAAATGCTGATATAATTGAGGCCAAGATAAGGTCCATTGATGTAACAAGCCATTAGCTAAAAACAGTCATCCTGCCATTGATCTTTTGCAGGCTTGCTTTTTATCCTGGGGCTCAAAAAAAAGGGGGGAAGAAAGAGGAAAAAAAGAGAAAGAAAAACAAAAACAGCAACCACAGTATTCTAACACTTAATACTTAGTAATGACTGTAAGACTATTGGTATGATTCCCTTGCCAGCAGTTCAGTTTAATATGGAATTGATCATCCATTCTCAACTGAACCGCTGTTTTAAAGCTACAGCATATCTAACATTCACCTTCTCACCTGAATGCCTACATTTGATAGAGGTGGTTATCTGTGTGATCAGTGTTATCTTCAAAACGGAATTAGTAGGCTTCAGATATCTCAATAACTATAGATAGCCCTTCTAATCCTCACTGGCACCTGAACTGATAACTTTATGACAACACACACACACACACACACACACACACATAAAAGGAGGGGAAGCTTTAAAGACTGTAATTACATAAGGTCATATTGCAGGAAAAGAAATCCTAAATAAAGCTAAATAGAGTTGACTTCTGAAATGAACCAGTAGAGCCAAATTAAAGCTCTCAAATAAGGTAGCACTTGTAAGAAAACAAGGCCAATGTGTTTTTATACCTCTGGAGAAATGATTATTTCCTATTCGTGCCATGTGGAGGAATGATATTTCTATTTGTTACATGTGGATTAGAGATGTTTAATTGTGTCCTGTTACCAAGGCTGTCAAAGTAAAGCTGTAGCAAGGCGTGTATGGACGGATGTAGTTCAAAAGGCACAGCTATCACTGCATTGTAGCCATTGCAAACGGAGGATAGTTGCTGTTTTACTACTGAAGAGGTCTTGGTGGATACTTTTCTTTAAAGTAATCTTTATTTATTTATTTTATTTGTGTCTGTGCTGGATCCCCATTGCTGCATGTGCTTTTCTCTAATTGTGAAGAGCAAGGGCTACTCTCTAGATGCGGAGCACAGGCTCTGGAGCGTGGGCTCAGTATTTGGGGCAGAGCACAGGCTTCGTTGCTCTGCGGTTTGTGGGATCTTCCTGGACCAGGGATCCAACCTGTGTCTCCTGAATTGACAGGAGGATTCTTTACCACTGAACTATCTAAGAAGCCTGGTAGATACTTTTTTATTTTTTACAAATTTTTTGTAACTAGAGAACACGTGTCACTGTTTAAAGTACACATTGTATTCTTATATCTCAAGGAAAATTTCATGATTTAGAATTTCTTTGAGCAGTAGCCCCTTCACCTACATAGCCAAATGATTTAACTATGTGCAAGCAGTTATATAGGTGGTAGGTAGTTAAAAAAAATGCACATTTGAACCACTTACAGAATACCAGTCTTCTAAGACTGTGCTTTATTTAAATTTAAAAGCAATTTTTCATATAAAAGTGCTAACATCCAGCCTATTTTATTGAACATCCGTTAAATGTTTCTGCACATCACATTATAAAACAGCATTTTAAAATATCCCCAAGAGTCTGGAAAGGAAAATGAAATTTTATTTTTTCAAAGCACCCCTAAGGGGCTGACAGTTCTTTAAAAACCAATGCCCTACTTCCAATTACCTGGTAAAAAATCCACTCTCATCAATGTGGAGGTTTCCTTTCATCAATGTCTATCAAAGATTGAACTGCCAAAGTCTAAGCCTGAATTGCATGTTTTTATATTCCAGTATATTGACAAAGCCTGCATAGACACTGAGCTTCCCATTGGTGTTTCTTAAAGAAACTAGAGCGTAAATATATGTGTGTGCATGCTAAGTTGCTTAAATCGTGTTCGACTCTGTAAGACCCTAAGGATTGTAGTCTGAGAGACTCCTCCATCCATGGGATATTCCAGGCAAGATCCTCCAGGGGATCTTCTTGACCCATGCATCCAGTCCTCAGCTCTTCTGTCTCCTACATTGACAGGCAGGTTCTCTACCACTAGCTGCACCTGGGAAACCTGGCCTCGCTGCCTTTCCCCACACAATTGTCCATATCCAAAGTCTTTCTTTTTTAACAAGCAGAAAATAGTGTGATGGATCCGACCTCAGTGATTCAGTTTAAGGGTCACTTTCTCATAGAGATAGTGCGTGTCTTGTTAAATTTAAGTGGCATTGTTTTCCTGTTCTCCTTGTGCAGCATTCTGTGTGTACTCTTAAAACAGTAATTAAATTATGACTATGGGTTTTTCTCCTTGTCTTTAGATCCCAACTCCAGTCTCTAAATTTTCTTGGGGGAACGTTTGTCTTTCATCATTGTATTCCCCGTGCTTAGCACATGCCTTAATAGTAGGTATTAAATAAACATTCTAAATTATAACTTCAGCAAGCTGTGTCTAAATGGGATACAAAGATCAACCGTAATAACTTCTTGTATATCGGTTTATATTTTCCCCTTAAACATTAGCTTAATAGATAGAGGAGTAAGTCGATATGAGACATAATATTAATGGAGAATTGGGAATAGGATCAGTGTTGGAGAGAGGTGGGCAAATGGTAGATTGTTTTGAATAGCAAAATATTCAAGATTCTAGCTAAATATAATCCTGCAAATAGCCATTGTTTGACTCTCCAATTTACCTAAGCATCTTCATTCCACATTTTCTCATCATTCTTTGGCCTGTTAGTTGCCCTAGTTTTCTAAGGGCTAAGCAGATAATTCAAGCCAGAGATTTATTTTGCGTAATGCTGAAATTATGAGCAGGCAACGAAGCAATAATAAAATATTAAAGTGAAAAGGTCACTGTATTTTAGAGAACAAATGAAATGTGTACTAGGTAGGTTTCAACAGCTTACTCATTGAAATAAACTGTAAATAATCTGAAACCTAATGTAATCAACCACTTGCTTTTCTTCGAAGAACAAAATAGTCCTTTAAGCTTTGTTTTCATCACTGAAATGAGAACAACAGATCTTCCTAATAAGTAGCAGAGAAAAATAGTTAACATTTTCACCAAATTCTCTGAGGATGTCCTGTAGTTACTATGACATTTTCTTTTCTTTCTTTTTTTTCTTTCCTATTTCAACTTTGAACTTGTAACTTGCATAAAAGCTTATCAGCTTACTAAAGTTTTAAAAGACTTTTCATATCATCAGTGTTATAGATTTTGTCTCTTCTATACTAATTTGATAACTGACCTCTTAAACCTCTTTTCTTGAATTTATATCTAAACCTGAGGTTCTCTTTCTGAGACACAATTCTATTTTCCTTTTTAAATTTTATTTTCCCAAATCACAACATCATTTGCAGTTGGAGTCATCTCTTTTCTTTCTCCTTGCATATTTCCAATTTTGTCAAAATATTAGGACATGTAGAAAATAGCACTGGGTTCTCGTGAAATTCTGCCCATTGTATGTCAAGCTTACTTCCTTTTGAGAAATTTAGTTATAAATTCTCTGCATTCTGGCACATTGATTCAAATTAAAACTGCATTAATAATTGAGTCACAAGCCTTTTTCTCTTTTCTTTGATTTGTATCACAAGACAATTAATATTCTATTGCTTTTTATATCTCTCTAGCACTTAATTCAAAAACATTTATATAACTTGGATATTTTCTCTAGGGTTTTATGCAAACTTTGGGGATTTTATTAGAATCTGAGAACTTTCTGAAACATACCCATCAAAAGTTTTCACCTCCATTATGAATTCTTTAGAAATGAATCCCAAGAGAAAGTTTGGCATATAGCAAATCAGCCAGGAACAAATTTAATAAAATCAATTAATAAGTAAGGGAATAACACACAAGAGTTGTTTTGATAACTGCATGCCTCTGGTGCATAGAGTAACACAAAGCCAAATGCCAATTGCTTTCAGTGCCTTACAAAGAAAAAGTCTCAAATTAGAACTCAGGAAATGTCTCACAACTTTTTTTTTCCCCCAAGACCAATTCTTACAATGCAGCATTTAAGGCAACATATGCAGTGAGGTGTTCAGGGTGTTCCTGGGCAAAGTTAGTCTTTCTTCCCCAATAACATGACTTTTGATGTTTATGTGCGAAAGAAACAAAGTGCTTTTCAGCATTTTAGAAATTTTGTTGGAGAATTTCACATATACCTTTAAGCCCTATTGTATGATTTATTTAATGAAAGTAAAATACACATAATTCATAACCATTTAAATTTGAATATTAGTGTTATGATATATATGACTATAAACTCACTAATATAGAGAATTTTATTTACAGAATAAGGTGTCTTCTTTTTGAAATATTAATTTGTAATTGGACCAGATTAATCTCACTATTAAGTAACAGGGCAGTAACTTACATAGTTTCTTTCTCTGGAGATGCATTTTACTACATTTTTTGCTGATTTGTCAGATAATTAAAATAATTAAAATATCTATTTTTTCTGCAGTGATGAATTATAGCCACTCATTTCTTATATAATTNNNTGGTATAATAATAAGAGCCAATACTTGCATCTTTTCTAAACCTATGCTAACTAATAAATATATGATACAGTTATAGGCACTTTATATATATTAATTCACATAATCACAACACTACCTGGTGAGAATTAGCACCTCCATTTTGCAGAGCAGAGACTGAAAAGGTTTTGTGACTTGAGTAAGATTTCAGTTTATTAATGGCAGAGCCAAGATTCAAACTCAGGCAGAGTGGCTTCATTATATTTACTTTTAAATTTGTTGTTGTTATCCTGTCTAATACTTTGGGAGTTATACTTTTCTTACACAACTGGGTTACAGATTCAAGATGCCCATGGATTTGGTTAGGCTATTCTGAGTTCCATTTCTAGTTTCTTTTCCCCACACACATGATGAATACTTATTCTCTCAGCTTTCTCATATAAAATCAAAGATTAGTAATAATATTCATCTCATAAGGTTTTTGTGAAGTATCAATGACTTACTATATACAAAAGTGCTTAGCACAGTACTAAGTACTTAATAGTTCAGTTCAGTTCAGTCACTCAGTCTTGCCCGACTCTTTGCGACCCCTTGAACTACAGAACGCCAGGCCTCCCTGTCCATCACCAACTGCTGGAGTCCACCCAAACCCATGTCCATTGAGTCGGTGATGCCATCCGACCATCTTATCCTCTGTTGTCCCCTTCTCCTCCTGCCCTCAATCTTTCCCAGCCTCAAGATCTTTTCAAATGAGTGCATCAGGTGGCCAAAGTATTGGAGTTTCAGCTTCAACATCAGCCCTTCCAAAGAACACCCAGGACTGATCTGCTTTAGGATGGCCTGGTTGGATTTCTTTGCAGTCCAAGGGACTCTCAAGAGTCTTCTCCAACACCCCAGTTCAAAAGAATCAATTCTTTGGCACTCAGCCTTCTTTATGGTCCAACATTCACATCTATAAATGACAACTGGAAAAACCATAGCCTTTACTAGATGGACCTTTGTTGGCAAAGTAATATCTCTGCTTTTTAATACACTGTCTAGGCTGGTTATTGGAGAAGGCGATGGTACCGCACTCCAGTACTCTTGCCTGGAAAATCCCATGGATGGGGGAGCCTGGTGGGCTGCAGTCCACGGGGTCGCAAAGAGTCGGACACGATTGGGCGACTTCACTTTCACTTTTCACTTTCATGCATTGTAGAAGGAAATGGCAACCCACTCCAGTGTTCTTGGCTGGAGAATCCCAGGGACAGGGGAACCTGGTGGGCTGCCGTCTATAGGATCACACAGAGTCGGTCACGGCTGAAGTGACGCAGCAGCAGCAGCAGGTTGGTCATAACTTTCCTCCCAAGGAGTAGGCATCTTTTAATTTCAGGGCTGCAGTCACCATCTGCAGTGATTTGGGAACACACAAAAAATAAAGTCAGCTACTGTTTCCACATCTATTTGCCATGAAGTGATGGGGCTAGATGCCATGATCTTAGTTTTCTGAATGTTGAGCTTTAAGCCAACTTTTTCACTCTCCTCTTTCACTTTCATCAAGAGGCTCTTTAGTTCTTCTTCACTTTCTGCCGTAAGGGTAGTGTCATCTGCATATCTGAGGTTATTGATATTTCTCCCAGCAATCTTGATTCCAGCTTGTTCTTCCTCCAGCCCAGCATTTCTCATAATGTACTCTGCATAGAAGTTAAATAAGCAGGGTAACAATATAAAGCTTTTGCATACTCCTTTTTCTATTTAGAAGCAGTCTGTTGTTCCATGTAAAGTTCTAACTGTTTCTTCCTGACCTGCATACAGGTTTCTCAAGTACTTAATAAGTGAAAGCCAAAATGTTATGTCTTTATTTTGTATTACTTGAGACCTTTCTTGAACCTAGTTTTCCATTGGGTTGCACCCTCTTTTGAGAGTATTTGTTCTAAAGTTATGGTGCCTCCCTTCTGGAATGAAATGAAGTATGGAAGGATTTTTCATATTGGAGAAGTTAAAAGAAAAACTACTTAACTCCGTATTTCCTCAAACTGAATTGAACAAGCATATTAATTAAGCTAGAATTTGTCTTAACAGAGTTTACCTGTGTTTCTCAGATGACTAATTTTATTGTACACTAATATCCTAAAAATCATATCCACTGGAAAAAAAAACATCATTTTTAAATTTTAATTTCTGAGTACTTAGCAAGAGCAGTATTAAATTTATCAATGCAATAGCTAACATAAATAAGACTTTAATTTCATGTGAAATGTCTCTCTGTCTCTGTTCTACAACTCAAATAACTATGTAGAATTCTCAAACAGTGTTTAACATTTAAATTTAACATGTTTTTCACAAAATGTGTAAATATTATGTACATACAATGATCATAATCAGACATGTTTAGGGAAAGCAATCTGTTTCCCCTTAGATATCACTAATAGCTCTCTGCTTGTGATCTAGACTTGTAATCGTTTTTCCAAGGTTACAGAGGTTCCTTAAATGAAAGGAAACTGAAAAAAAATCACATGTGAGACCTTCATATAGTTCACTGGGAAGAATGAGCCTTTGCTTGCCAATGTGTTTTATTAAAAAGAGTGAGACCTCTTTCCTGAGTGCTGAGTTAATCAGTTAGTAAGTTTTACTTCACTTCATTGAATCTTAAAAGATGCTTTAATTTTTTTCTTATTATAAAATAAGTCATTTATTTTAAAAAATGAACAAAAAGATAAAAATCATTTAAAAATCATATAATCTCCCAATATAAAATTAGCTAATGTTAACTTTTTCATTTTTCTATGTATATACAAATAGACATGATATTATTTTGCAATTTTAAACAATTTTTGGTGCAATATTTTTCTAAACTCCTTGCCCATTTCACCTTTCAGCCAAGTTAATGGTTCTCAACCCGGAAGAGTATCTCCTCCTACTAAGGAATGTGTAAAAATGTGTAGAAGCATTTAGTGGTGGTGATTGAAGGACAGTTATTAAAACACTGAAGTAAATTGACTCCATACCAATTTCTGATAATTCCTTCAAGTTCCATTATATGAATCTCTAAGAAAAAAATCAGTGAAGTGGGGATGTGAGTAATGGTCTAATCATCTGAGATTTTAGTGTTCTTTCTTGTAGAATAAGGGCTCAAAATGAAACTTAACTTTAGGTTAAGATAGCTTCAGTTTGTTGCAAAAAAAAAAAAAAAAAAAATATTATATGTCTTCCATATGTGAGTTTTGGGAAGAGATTTGTACCTGTCACATCAATCAACCTTAATATCTCTCTCTACATTGTTACCTCTTTCCAGCTCTTCTGCTTCCTCCTCCCTCTCTCTCACCCTAAAAAGAAATACAATTATACCTTGCATTTTGTTTTTCCTTCTTTCAGACACTCAGTATTTTGGACACAAATGTTTGTGTTAATTTTGGGGAAAGTGTTAGTTATGAACGCATACTGGGAACTGAGAGGCAGCTTTTCTTTTTTCCTGGTGATGTCCAGCTACAAACCATTCTTGGCGCCCACTATTCTGAGCACTAAGCCTAGTGCTCGGTTCCTCTCTGCCCCAACGTCCTGGGGGCAGCAGGTCTGCCACACCTCTGGTGCCAGAAAGTCTGACATCTGCAGGGCAGCTGAGTAACTACTTTTAAAGTAGACTTAAATAATCATATCAAAAAGGGTAGGTGTGACCAAGACTATATCAGATAGAATATCATTGATTGGGAGGTGTGGTCAGAGGAAAGAAGCGTTGCATATACTATCATAGTAGTTTACATTAACAGCTGGAGAGAATCATCAAATACTGTGGAGAGAAGGAACAGAGGGAAAAAACAAAATCTCAAGAGGATGTGTTACCTTTACTAAACCATTTTATTTTGAGTCATTTGAGATACTGGCAAAGGCATTGTGCCTTCATGGGAACATCTCTGCAAAACATGTTGGGTAGACAGATACCAAAAGATTTAAATCAGAATCTCTGGGGCAGAATGGCCTGTGCATCAATATTTTATTTTGTGGCTAAGCTCCAAATATGATTACAATGTACATTAAGATTGGGTACTTCCATATACTAGCCTAACTGAACTCACTGCCAAGAAGCTCCAGGTTAACTACGGAGGCTGTTTGACATTTTGACATTGGAAACCTAGGAAACATTAGAGTAGTGGAAGTTTCTAAGTTAGGAGTAAGGAACAAATATATTATTAAAATTGTTGCAAGTGAAAGAGTTTCCAGAAATATAGTATAAGTAAATAACTGATGTAATAATAGGAATTTCAAATAATAGGTTTAATATTTTATGATTATACTTTTAAATAACATCACATTTTATGTAAGTTTTTTAAAGGGTAGTGTCTTTAATACTCTTAGAGAAGATTTCATGGTTTATTTTCAGAAGAGTAAATTAAGGTGCCACCACTTCTGGACTGATCATGTTTTGACCAGCCATGTGTCCTAATGATGTCATTCATCTGATGTGGCTTTCTAAGATATAGACAGGTGCAAATAGAGCTAACACATCTTACCAGGAAAGGCAGAAACTCAGGGATCACACTTTTGTGGGGATAGTTAAAGCTTTATAGAAGTTTTAAACACAGAACTCCCACTGGGTTGCTCCAAGTGACTTGTTCTTCTCAAGGAAACAGATTTCAAAACAGTTAAAATACTCAGTAGACACAAACTACACAAGATTCATCTCTTACATAATGTGGGTGAAACAAACTAACAAAAAGCTAAAGATGATATTCCCCAAACTTTAAAATGTTTAGTTCATCCAGGAAGACTAAAATATTTGTTGGAACTTTTCTTCCCTAGAGTGTAAAATGAAATCCCCAGACATACATTTCATTAGTATAGTTCAACTTCATAATTTCAAATTCATATAACTTACATTTTATGAGGTCACTTAGAAAAGTAGGGCTGTTTTAATATATAAAATGTGAAATTAGGTTGACATTTGTATATCCCCCTTTTCACCTATGTTGTTGTTCAGTTGCTAAGTTGTATCTGACTCCTTGTGACCCCATGGACTGCAGCACACCAAGCTTCCCTGTCCTTCACCATCTCCTGGAGTTTGGTCAAACTCATGTCCATTGAGTTGGTGATGCTCCCTAATAATCTCGTCCTCCACTGCCCCCTTTTCCTTTTGCCTTCAATCTTTTCCAGCATCAGGGTCTTTTCCAGTGAATTGTCTCTTATAGTCAGGTAGCCAAAGTGTTGCTTTACTAAGTATTTATTGAGCCTAATTATTTCAGCTTTATTGAGATATAATTGACAAATCATTTGTATATTCTTCTATTAGTTTCTAATTTATTTTTCTATTTATTTTTCTTTTCCGACAGTTGGCAAAATTAATACTCATGTGGACTGATAGTAGCAAATGGTGACCAGTATTATTATTATTTTATACTTTCCATAAAAATAGTTAACTTGGTATCACAAATCCTGTTGGCCTCTTGTTACTTAACATAATAATGAGTTATAGTAATAACTATTTTCTTTCTATTTTAAACCAAGATATATACAACATATAAAAATAAAAATGGTTTATTCATTTGTCTAAGCACCAGATCTTTGTTAAGTTCTTCCCAGGTGTCTCAGCATAAAGTATCTGTCTGCCAATGCAGGAGACACAAGAGACATGGTTTCAATCCCTGGATTGGTAAGATCCCCTGGAGGAGGAAATGGCAACCCACTTCAATGAAGATTCTGTGGGCAGGAGAGCCTGGTGGGCTACATGCATGGGATCATAGAGAGTCAGACATGACTGAGCGACTGAACACACACACACGCACACACACACACGTGCGTGCACACACACACACTTACTTTATATAAGGTATGGAGTATGCTGTTAGACACTGGGTTATAACAGTGACCGTAGAGGGGCCAAATCTCTGTTCAAAGGAAGCTCAAATTCTAGAATACGGGGAAGGAAATCAGAAAATACAGAAACAGATATCAATATGTAAACAGGAAAAAGCTTATAGCGAGAATTTCTATGCAAAGAATTAAAATGTAAGGGATAGGGGTTTAATGTGTCTAGCAAATTATATTGTGGGGTCAGGAAAGGACTCTGGGAGAAGGTGACATTTAAGATTCAACCTAAATAATTAGAAGAAGCCAGCTCTTTGAAGATCAGAAGAAATTTCACCCAGAGGGATGTTAACATAACAGCTCTTATGAAAGCCTTAAACCAGGTGAAGCTTGGCGTAGAGCTATAGAGGTAAACAAGGACAAAATTGATTTGTGTGTGGAATTTACAACACAAATGACAGAAACCTTAGGATGTTGTAGCAGGAAAGAAAATACTTGCAGTTTTGATGAAAAAAGATAATTCTGACTACTATGAGTGGACCAAAGAGGGACAAGATGGGAGCACAGAGACAATTGCAATACTGGGGAGAGATGGTGGTGACTCAGATGCATGAAATTATAATTATGAAAAAAATCTGTTCAAACATGTGTGAAACAACAGAAACACATTTGTAGCATGTTCTATGAAATTCTCCTCTACTAATTGGTTGACACTGACTGTATTTATTATTTTCTGTCTTACATATCTAGAGCTTTGGGTCAGATGAACAACTTAATAAATATATTTATATATATATAGCCTTTAGAAAGCCTTGAGAAATTTAAGCATGTTTAAAAAATAATCATTTCACTTTTATCATATGTAAAATGAAGGTCTTACATTATTGGTTGACCTCCAAGATTATCTTCTAGTCTATATACTAACAACTGCAATAAAAGCTTAAAACAGGAAAGAGAAACATATGCAACATGGAGAAATTAGAGAATACTTCCCAAAAGAGTGAGATTATTTGAACTTTGAAATGTAAAGACCAGAAATATTTTTGTTTATGAAATAGCATACAGAAAGTAAGTCCTTCCATCCACCCTCCCTGTTACCACTTTCCAACGAACTCTATCAGAAATAAAGAAAAGTTCTATTATCTTGACCTTCTGATATGATGAATATTTTTTATTAGATTGGTTGTTAAAGTCATTTAGACTTGAGTTATTTATTTTATCTAGAGAAAGGAGAAGGCAATGGCACCCCACTCCAGCACTCTTGCCTGGAAAATCCCATGGACATAGGAGCCTGGTAGGCTGCAGTCCATGGGGTCACTAAGAGTCGGACATGACTGAGCAACTTTACTTTCACTCTTCGCTTTCATGCATTGGAGAAAGAAATGGAAACCCACTCCAGTATTCTTGCTTGGAGAATCCTAGGGATGGCAGAGCCTGGTGGGCTGCCATCTATGGGGCTGCACAGAGTTGGACATGACTAAAGTGACTTAGCAGCAGCAGCAGAGAAAGGATGCACTTAATCTTAGGAAAATGAAAGCCTCATTTGAAACCAACATACTGTATAACACAAGATTGCTACAATAGAGAAAAATCTTTTGAAACCAAATCCACATTCTGGTGAGGATGACAGCTAAGGAATCTAGTATTGAAATATAGAACTGTTTGCTCATTCAGAAATTTATTAGAAGGTATTACTCAGCTGCACTAAAAAGTTATTTGGATACCAGAGCCCAAATCTGCATCACCCCAAATCCATTAAAGTGCCCACAAAATACCATCTTCTTAAAAGATAATCTACAAAGTTCTAACAGTCAAATAATTTTACATTTGCATCATCAATTGCATTATTTTCAGACTTAGAATTCCAAAAATTCAAAGTTTTTTTTTTTCTTTAGCACACCATATTTTCTAGGACGTAGACATTTTTGTTGGGTCTGCAATCACCAAACTAATTTCTCATCATTAGTTCTTAGTCGATATGCACTAGCAATGACTGCCTTCCTTGCATTACTTTATTCAAAGTATACACTTCAGTGAAGCTTGTACTTTGTAGAAATTGAATATTTTGTTTCTGTACTGTGTTGAACTTAATAGCAAAGACATACCTGTTATTCTTTCAGTAATAAATTTAAATTGGAAATTTCATTTTAGTCTTTGTTCTTATATGGCAAATATCACACAAAATAGACATATTTGAATGATATTTGAAGTATGTAATACAAATTCACTAATTTCAATGAGAAAATATTTAAAAATTATTTTTAGCAATTTCAAGAACTCTTTGTTTTAAAAATCATGTTTAAATATTCTTAGATGTGTTTCCCTGAAAGGTGATTCCATAAGAAAGATAGGGGCTCTACAACAATTTTAGTTCTTTTCTAGAAGCTGTTCTATGACTATGAGAAATGAAAAGTCAGTATATTTTCAAACAAATATGCTTGCTTAAAAATAAAGGATTATATCAAGAAAGAAGTGATATGTATATATATATACACATATATATGTATACAGAAGATGAGATGGTTGGATGACATCATCGACTCAGTAAACATGAGTCTAAGCAAACTCCAGGAGATAGTGAAGGACAGGAAAACCTGGCGTGCTGCAGTCCATGGGGTTGCAGAGTCAGACATGACTGAGCGATTGAACAGTAATAATAGCATATATAATTATGACTGATTTGCATTACTGTACAGCAGAAACCTACACAATATTGTTAAGCAATCATCCCCCAATTAAAACAAATTAAAAAAAGATCTTGATGAGAAATTTTGTAATCAATCTGCTAATAATTCAGATATTGAAAGATATTTCTGCTAAGTATTTAGGTGATTCCTTTAAACTGTGTGTTTTTCATACTTTAGAAGTCAAAGTTCCTGCTCATAACCACCATGTGTTTTGCTTCCTTGCTGGCTGTTGTGTTTCCTGAAGTGGAACGGTGCTAGCCAGAGAGAAGCAGGTAATTGTACCCTGAGACTCTTAGCCATCCCTCAGGAAATTGCCAGCTAGAGTTTGCATTTCATTTCTGCCATTCACCTGTTCTGTGACATTTGCAAGATTGCTGCATATCCAAGTCCCAGTTCCTTTCATGTGGTGATTTTGTGTGATCTTTGGCTTCCCTGGCAGCTTAGTGACAAAGAATTCACTTGCAATGCTAGAGACACAAGTTTGATACCTGGATCAGGAAGATCTCTTGGAGAAGGGAATGGCAGCCCACTCCAGTATTCTTGCCTGGGAAATACCATGGACAAAGGAACCTAGTGGGTTACAGTCCATGGGGTCAAAAAAGTATCAGACATGATTTAGCGACTAAACAGGAAGTCAGTATTCTTGTCATAGTACCTAGAATGGAATATGGATGAATATGATATATCCTTTGCACAATTTAATGCTCCTTCCATAATAGTTTGTTTGGTGCTACTATTTCATCTTTAAAATCCATGCCTTTCTTTAATAATCACCCCTGTCCTTTAATGTAATTTAGAATTTAATTTGTGTCCTGCTGTATGAGGATACCTATAATAGAAACAATCTGCTTATTAAAGTGTTCAAAAACTGTCCAGTTCAATGACCCTTTGATGTTGTTACTTTATTTGTCCTTTATACATTAAAGCTGCAAGATTTACTCTCCTTTTGGCCTTTCTCAATAGATTCTAAACAGGGTGAAAAAATATTCACTTGTTCCTGGCTCAGAGAAGAGAGAGCAGATATGTAGCAAAACAAGAACAAATATAAAGAATATTAGTAAGAACAAGAATCCCAAATAATAATCCCCAAAAATTTTTGAGCTGTAAGTGCCAAGCATTGTACCCAGCGCTTTACATACATTATTTCATCTGACCCTCATAGCAGTTTTGTGAAGTAAGTGTTGTTTACTCTTCCTACTTAACAGAAGAAGAAACTGAATTTTAGAGGGGTTAAATAAATTGCCCAAGGTCACCAGCAAATGGTACATCTAGGATTCTAAATCTTTTCTGCTTTAAAAATGCATCTATAGCATCTTCCTTAAAAAATGTAGACCTTTACTAGAATTTAGCTCTTAGAAATATTGAATGCACCTAGTGTGTTTTATAGATGACGAAAGTTAATGCAATTGTCTAGACAGATCTAAGACTAGGAACCTTGCCTCCTGGCCTCCTGTTTAGAACTGTTTTCAGTAGAGTGCAAATTTTCACCTTTTAAGCTGTTTGGACTTTGTAGAGTGCTGAGCTGCTGGAAGCATCACAGAGAAACCCAGCAGGGTGAGGATTGTTAATAGATTTTATTAATTTACCAAACATTTGTTAAGCACTTAGTACGTGCCAGGAACCATGACAGTGTGGTTTGGAAACAAAGACTGATGACAAAAATTATAGCTATAAAATGTAGTTTAGAAATTGATGGCTTTAGAAATGTGATTACAAATTGTATTTGTTAGCTTGCATAAATTTATATATGCAGTCTACTCATGGTGGTAAATGTATTTGTTTTTCTGGGTTTATTTGCTTTCTTTGTAGGGATAGTCTTTAGTCTCTAAGCAATATAGGAAAATGTATTGCAGACATTATTTCATGAAGTATGTTTCAGTGATTACTTTTAGAGGAGGTGTTTGTGTATACATTAAAACTATAAATAACCAGTATTCTTGCTTGTAGATATGTTTCCTGTGTGGAAGACTGTGGTCATAGCAATTGCCAGATGAGCTTTTTAAGTACCATAGCTCAGTATCATTGATGGACATTTCCTGGTGAAACACGCCGTCCCTGGAGGATATAAATTGATGCTATTAGTTGAGGCAGATATCAAGGTTTAGGGGTAATGTCTCTGGTAGGTTATATTTGAGACTGTTGAAAGCTTTCTAGTAGCCTTATCTAGAATGTTGAACAGTTTGTTTGACTCTTGGAGTCCAGGAGTCATATCTGTGGAAAAGTTATTATTCTATCCATGTATCAATACTTTGCCTTGGGTTTAAAAAATCTCCTCTTATGATCTCTATGTGTCATCTGGTCATGACATCTCTCCCCAACATTTTTAACTTTGGAAAAGAAGGGCAATTGATTGCTTTGATTTTTGAGCATTGCCCCCTCTTTCTCTGGGGCATCCCAGGTGGTGTAATGGTAAGGAATCCACCTTCCAATTCAGGAGCTGCAGGAAGACATGGGTTTGATCCCTGGGTCAGGAAGATACCATGAAGTAGGAAATGACAACCCATTCCAATATTCTTGCTGGAAAATTCTATGGACAGAGGACCCTGGAGGGCCATAGTCCGTTGGGGTCACAACGGAGGACACAACTGAGGACACATGTACCTCTTTATTTTCCCACCTGTTTGAAGGCAATGCAATAATGTTAAAAACATATCAATTGGTGTCATATTATAACTCAGACATTATTATAAGTATTTTACATGTATAAACTCTTTTGGTTAGCACAAGTTTATAAGGAAGGTACAGCTATCATTTTTCACATACTAAGTGCTCAGTAAGTATTAGATAATGATTTTTTAAATTTATAATCATTTTTATTGTTATAGGTATAAAATATGCCCATGGATATACATGTAAATCATAGATTGTACGTATATTTGTCCATCTCTTTACAACCCTCTGGGCCATAGCCTGCCAGGCTCCTGTGTCCATGGTATTCTCCAGGCATGAATACTTGAGTGAGTTGCCATACCCTCCTCCAGGCAATCTTCCCGACCCAAGAATCGAACCCTGGTCTCTTATGTCTCCTGCATTGCCAGGCCAATTCATTACCACTAGTGCCACCTGGGAAGCTAGTACATATATCAATATACACTTATTATAATTATCTACTTATCTATTTGCAGAGAGAGAAAGGAACAAGAGTGGAACAAAAAAAGAACACATTATTAATAGTGGCTATAGGTTTTTTCTTTATTTGCTAGATTTTGTGTAATAAATATGTATGATTTTATTACTAGGAAATGAAAAGCCTTTGTATTGTTTAAAGAGCAATGGCATCATTTGGTTTAGCCTTTTTGAACTATCTTAGTAACCATTGAAATGGCAAGGTACAAACTGAAAGATGTTAAAGATTCTTACACACAAACATATGGCCTTGCTTTATGACATAAGAGCCCTCCATGTGTCTCCACTGGGTTAAGTGCCACCTCCTTATGCTGCTGTAACCCCACAGGCCTATCTGCCTCACTACACTGATCACAGCATGTTGCAATCACCTCTACATTTTTTAAAAAATATTTTTCTCGCTCACTAGATCAGGGTATTCTGAAGGGTGGGAATTGTGCTTTGGTTATCTTTGCATTTGATGTAATATCTAGAACATAGTATTGTTGTTCAGGAGCTAAGTTGTGTCTGACTCTTTGCCACCTCGTGAATTGCAACACTTCAGGCTTCCCTTTCCTTCACTCTCTCCTGGAGTTTGCTCAGATTCATGCCTGTTAAGTCAGTGATGTTCTGCCACCCTCCTCACCTCCTGCCTTCAATCTTTCCCAGATCAGGGTCTTTGCCAATGTGTTAGCTCTTTGCATCAGGTGGTCAAAATATTAGAGATTCAGCTTCAGCATTGGTCCTTCCAATGAATATTCAGAAATGATTTTCTTTGGGATGGCCTGATTTGATCTCCTTGGAGTCCAAGGGACTCTCAAGAGTCTTCTCCAACACCACAGTTTGAAGGTATCAATTCTTCAGTGCTCAGCCTTCTTTATGGTCAAACTCTCACATCCATACCGGACGACTAGAAAAACCGTAGCTTTGACTATGTGGACTTTAATTGGCAAAGTGATGTCTTTGCTTTTTAATATTCTGTCTAGGTTTGCCATAGCTTTCATTCCAAGGAGCAAGTGTCTTTTAAGTTCACGGCTGGAGTCACCATCCACAGTGATTTGGTGCTGAATAATTGTTTTCAATTCAGAAATGTTCAAGAAATACAGAAGAAGTCCCTCTTTTTCCTTCTGAATTCCTAGTGGGTGGAAGACTCTTTGAAATTGATCCACTGTCACCCAGAAGAGACTTCCTTCCTTAGCATTCATTCAGTCCTTTCAATAATATGGCTTGCATACTCCTGTCATTGAAAACCACTGCTCTGAGACAGAATCCACTCTATGACTACCTACCTGTATTTATTGGAAATGTTGTCTCTCCAGAGAATTAAAATGTTTTCTAGTTAAGAAACAGAATAATGAAGAAAAGATTGGGTTTCAGGGGAGGGAGAGAGATGCGGCCTCCTATTATGAAGGAAGAACTCGAGGAAGAAATGATGAAGGCATATAGTATTTTTAAAGGACATTAATAAAATAAATCTCCTGAGAAAAGGGACTTATCTCTTAAAGTTCCCACTTTATTTTAATATATTTATATTCTTTATGGTTTTTCCTCTGGGGATGACCTACAGCTGTCAAAAATAAACATGTAAAAATGATGACCTAAGCCCAGTTGTCTATTTCTCTGCTCTTCAGTCAGATGTCAGACTCTAGGATACTACTGCCAACATGAAAGGGTCAGGAGTGAGCAGAAGGAGGCTGAGTAAATGTATGATTGTCATCTATTATCAAAAAGCTTTTATTTTATCACCCATTTATATTCAGTGCTGAATAGAACGAGCTGTATAAATAAAGCCTTTTATCTCTGTGATTTCATGAAACAAAGACAATGCACATGTCAGAATACTTAAGCTAAGAATATACAACCTCTCATTAATGTAATATCCTGACCTTATGTAATTGCAAATGTATTATCTTATTTAATACTTTTTTAAACTTCTAGAAGGTAGAAAAGATAACATAGGCAGGATGTACTCCTTATCTGAAATTTAGTTTGGCTGTTGAGAAAATGGTATCATATATGCACCAAGAGGTGGATTTTACTAAATAAAACAAATCAAACAGGTAGAAAAGTTAGATATTACAGGTGCGAAAAGATAAAGATGTGGTCAAGGAAGATAAATGTTGATTCTGTATACCTTACATGTTCATCCCTATATCTTTTAACCTATGACTTGCACAGCACTTCTACAGTTTTAAAAATGAGAAACATGAGACTCCAATTTTAAATAATTACCCAAATAATATCATTTATAGGTGGGGAGGCAATACTCACATTTAAGACTTCATATTGTGCTCTTTCTACCGTCTTTCTTCCCAATTAGAGAGGATTGGCAAAACCAATACAGTATTGTAAAGTAAACTAAAGTTAAAATAAAAATTAAAAATAAATAAATTAATTAATTAAAAAACATTTATTCTTGTGATATGGAATATATAAACATTTTTGAATAATTTCAAAACCAAATGTGACTTCATTATTTATTTTTTTACATTTCTGTTCATGCCTATTTTCTCACTTAACACATTTGTGGATTGTTAGATGTATTATCTCCATTTCTCAAATGAGGATATTTGACCACATCTATATATATTTTGTCGAAGAAGGCAATGGCACCCCACTCGAGTATTCTTGCCTGGAAAATCCCATTGACGGAGGAGCCTGGTGGGCTGCAGTCCATGGGGTCACTAAGAGTCAGACACGACTGAGTGACTTCACTTTCATGCATTGGAGAAGGAAATGGCAACCCACTCCAGTGTTCTTGCCTGGAGAATCCCAGGGACAGGGGAGCTGGTGGGCTGTCATCTATGGGGTCACACAGAGTCAGACACGACTGAAGCAACTTAGCAGTAGCAGCATATATATTTTGTAACTAGTAGAGCCAAGATTTAAACCTCAGTATTATATATTTAATTTCAAAATCACAGTGATTTTCACTAACATCTAACTTTTAATGTACTTGCTCATGGACAATCATGAATTGATTCTTCATTTATGCAGAAGTATTTCTGCAGTAAAAATCTAAATCAAATTTGTTCACATAATATAGGCAGTAGTGTTTTTTCTAGATCATAAATTTCTTTATTTGAGAACCTTAATAAAAGGGAAATTGCCCTATGTTATGAAAATATTTATTTTCCTCTTGCAGATTTTCAGCCTATAGCTAGGTGTTACCCATTATAGCCTACTTGTGGCTCTCAGATACACTCTGTGGGTTAGCTCATTTAATTCATTTGTATAAATAGAAGACTTTATTGCCCTTATAATTTTTGTTTCAGTGCTCTGAGTTCCCTCTAATTTGTTGAGTTGTCCTATAGAAGGGGATAAAGTTGAGTAAAGTAATAATCTTCTCATGGAAGTCATTTGTCTTCCTATTTATCTTTTCTTATATGTGTGTACAATCGACTCTCAATTATTTGCACGGATGAAGAGGGAGCACCGTGCCATGGATAATCCAAAAGTCATTTACAGAAGATTTACCTTCATGATTATCTTTTGTGTAGGAGATATTCCCTATATACACTCCAACTGCACTAAAGAGGGAAATGAAGATCTATAAGTATGCTCAGGGTCAAAGGATAGTCAAGTTATTGTGATTATTTTTTTTCCTGCGAATGATCCATATAGAGAAAAATAGAGAATTCAATATATAAAGTCACTCTATAAAGATACATGTTATCCTATTTGGAGTACCATTTTGAAAATCAGAATTTGGGTTAAACTGTAATCTCTTGACTCCTTTCTAAGTAAAGATCTGTCAATACTTGAGACTGAAAATCTGTATGTGCTTGTTTAAAGGAGTTTCTATAATACATTACTTATGGGATTGTGCTGATTTATTTTGTCAGTCTGTATTGCCAGTTTGTCTGGCTTTGTATGCTTGTAATAAATCCGAAATGCCTTTTAGTATGGGCAGTCTATTGTGTAGTCCCTTTTACGTTCTAGCTTGTATCTTCTTGACTATTTTACTGTTTCTGTGTTTATGATGCCTTCCATTTTAGTGTCATTTTCAAATTTCATTTGTGTGCTGTTTATTCAACTTTGCATGTCAGTAATGAAGATACCCCAAACCTAAAGTAATGAAAACTCAAAACCTAAATCAACCTTAATGGCAGCTCAATCCTCCCCATGTATCTGTCTGGGGCCATTTATCATTACCCTTTGTTTATAGCTCTTTAAATAGTTTTCAGACCAACTGAGAATAATCATCTCTAAGCCAATTTGAATTAATATTACAAGTCAGGGCTTATGAAACACTGAATTAAATACTTTTTGAAAATCCAAATATGTTACTTGTACTGTGTTCTCTTTACCCATTAATTTTATAATTCTATTAGAAAAAGCAATCAACTTTGTCTGTCATGATTTGTTCTCTATGTATCCAAACTGCTCATTTATTACTCATGGGCCTTCCCTTATCTTTTTCTGTGTATAGATGTTTTATCTTAATGGTTTCCATTAGTGAAAACAAATGATACTAGGTTACTTCTTATATGATCAATCATAGAATTGTTGGACTCATTCATTCATTTGTCAGTAGGTGATGAGCACAGGTATGTTTTCCTAATATAAATCTTGATATGTCAAATGATGCTAAAGCTGACTGACAGATACTTGGTTAAAAAGAGAGGTCTTCTCCATTTTCTACTATACGACACTAATTATAATGTGTATTTATAACCACATGCACATATGTATAATTTAATTTTATTTTTTCACTCTTCTGTTACATTATTACTTTTCTCTGGGACACTGTTTCATAGTTTCCTGAATGTTTGGGGACACCAGCATTCTTCAGTCTTCCAAAACACATTGTCAATTTTCCCTTTCAGGTTTTTAAGACTGAATACAGTATGAATAACTTTATGAAAAATAGTTATTCTTACAGAAAGTCAGAAATACTTTGAAAAACCGCAGCTATTTTCTTTCATGATTTTCTTAAAAAAAAAAACAAAACCCTGCTCTAATACCCACATATGCCATTTTACTATGCCAAAATATGCAAATGCTCTCATAAAGTATAATTTAATGGTCATTTTTATTTCTCAGTTTCTTTTCTCAGAGTCTATGTTTATTACTTTAATTTTAACATCATGTGAACAATATTGCCACATTTAACAAGCAAATAAAAATCTCCTTGAATATTCTCCTTGTTTCTTAAAAATTAAACATGCAAGATATTTTAAGAGAAGTAGATATTTTATACAAATGTGAGAATGTAAATATTTAG
>SJYQ01002165.1:39076-63836 GCA_006410935.1 Redunca redunca
ATTTATAAATAAGTGAATTAACTGCTACATATATAAACTAAGTGTAAAGCCCAAAGTTGTAAACATCTGTTTCCTATTAAATGTGAATATGGTCTTATTGCACGATAGAATTCTCTCTTTCAGGAGATCGTTAGATTTATGGAGGTTCATCAGTAGAATGTCACTTACTGAAAAATTATTTCATAAATAGGAAAATCACTTTTCTTTTTACCTTCTTTAATATTATAATTGTCCTTTGGAACTTTTGCGATACAGTTATACAGTCAATTCTTGGCTATAGTTTGTCTCATATGTCAATGACAAAAATATCTTTTTACTCCTAATGAGGGCTGAAGTTTGCCAGGTGAACTGCTTCTTGATTCTCTGATGGTGGCTGCCTGTAGAAATCAATGTCACGTATGGAAATTCAGAACTGACAGCCCCTTAAATACATTAATTTTTCACTGGTAATGTTGCATTCAGTGTCAAGTATACAAGGAATGTAAATGTGTATAGATTTCAGCTGCAGTCAATGATCATTTGAAAAGAGTGATCAAAACTGCACATTCTGTTGCGTGTTAGAAGCCCAAGAAGCAGGAAAAGTGTGTGGCTTTTGGAAGAGCTTCTCCATAAGGAATTGCATTATTTTAATCAGAAAATTTGTTCAGGCCTTCACAGGAGGAGCTCTCATTGACATGCTTACCCTGACACCAGTCGGAAGTGAAAGGGGTACGGTGATTTTGTTGGACATACTATGATTTGTGCCCTTGAGATAGTGTGATGCTGTTATATGATCAGACCCATAACTGTCATCCAGAAAAAGCTTTTAAAATTTTTAATTGTTTTTGTTTCATTTTAAAATTAATATCCTCTCTCCTTTTTGTACAGCATGCAAAATGTTTCTAGAATATTCTAGAAAAGCATTACATTTCAGGATGCTCAGTGGTATTCCATCTCCCGTATCCAGCATGTTGAATGCAATTTGGTTGATCATTTGGACAAAAAGACTCTGCCTTCCTCACAACCTCCCTTATTTATTTGCTTCAGCAATCAATTTATAGAAGATGTCTCTGCTTAATCAACATAACCTTCTGCAGTTCTGTGAAACCCTCACTCTATGAGCCATGAATGTCAGAAACATTTTACAGTTTTGTATGAGGGCTTCTGTTCTATTCACAGAGAAAATGAAGTTAGAGTATACATATAATGCACAAATGCAGGACTGCTGGTTAACGAAGTGAAGTGAAGTCGCTCAGTCATGTCCGACTCTTTGCGACCCCACGGGCTGTAGCCTACCAGGCTGTTTTGTCCATGGGATTTTCCAGGCAATAGTCCTGGAGTGGATTGCCTTTTCCTTCTCCAGGTGATCTTCCCAACCCAGGGATCGAACCTGGGTCTCCCACATTGTAGACAGACACTTAACCATCTGAGCCACCAGGGAAGTCCTAGGAAAGATAGACTACAAATCATATTTCAAGGACTATTTTTAGGAACACCTTTAAGTGACCTATCAAATGATAACAGAACATTTAGAAATAATAACCAATTTAAGAAGATGCTTCAAAGCTTGTTGGATAAGAAGTTTCCCAAACAGTGTATTTCATCATTTTGTCATTTTAGAGGTAATGTGAGGGAACCAGTGGAAAGGTATGCATAATTGCACAAATTAAATCGAAATGTTAAAAAATCCTAAGAACTTGCAGTGTAAATCTTCAGATAACTTTTGAATGTTAAGAATGACTTTTTACTATTTACCGTATATCATGAGAAGAGGTAAAATTCTACTGAGGACTCATTTGCTAAGTTTTGACATGTGGAGATCTTCAGTTGAGTGAACTTTGAAGCAAAGAGGCAAAATATTTAACATAAAATTATGACCTTCATTAGAAACGCATTCATAATGTATGTAACACTTAAGACTGAATAACCATCATTGAAAAACAACTTTAGTGTAGACTTTAAAGTATTTAAATGGCACCCCACTCCAGTACTCTTGCCTGGAGAATCCCATGGGTGGAGGAGCCTGGCAGGCTGCGGTCCCTGGGGTCGCTAAGAGTCAGACACAACTGAGCAACTTCACTTTCTCTTTTCACCTTCATGCATTGGAGAAGGAGATGGCAGCCCACTCCAGTATTCTTGTCTGGAGAATCCCAGGGACGGGGGAGCCTGGTGGGCTGCCGTCTAAGGGGTCGCACTGAGTCGGACATGACTGAAGCGACTTAGCAGCAGCAGCAAGCCACTTTCTCAAATGTTTTATTCTTCCTTGCCTATTTTCTTTAGAACACCAGCTCTCTGTTAAAGTCCCATTATTTGAGGCACTGTTACTCTGTATGATTGATGAGCTGAATAGAAGGTGATTATAGTTGTATAGGAGAAGGCAATGGCACCCCACTCCAGTACTCTTGCCTGGAAAATCCCATGGATGGAGGAGCCTGGTGGGCTGCAGTCCATGAGGTCGCTAAGAGTCGAATATGACAGAAGGAAATGGCAACCCACTCCAGTGTTCTTGCCTGGGGAGTCCCAGGGACGGGGGAGCCTGGTGGGCTGCTGTCTATGGGGTTGCACAGAGTCAGACACGACTGAAGTGACTTACCAAACTTAGCAATAGCAATAGTTGTATAAGTCTACAATGGCTGAGCGACTTAGCACAGCACAGCACAGTACCCCATTGTATATGTGTGTGTGTGTGTGTGTGTGTGTGTGTATCACATTCTTTATCCATTTGTTGAACACTTAGGTCGCTTCCATACCTTGGAAACTGTAGAGAAGGCTGCTATGAACATTGCGTATATTTTCAAATTAAGTGGGTTTTTTTAAAAAATATATATCTAGTAGTGTAATTGCTGGTTAACATTGTAGTTCTATTTTTTGGTTTTTGAGAAACCTTTATACTCTTCTGCAGTGGCTGCACCTATTTACATTCTCACCAACAATGTACAAAATTTTTCTTTTCTCTACATTCTGGCCAGTATTTGTTATTTGTATTCTTTTTGATGATAGCCATTCTGACTGGTGTGAGGTGATATTTCACTATGCCTTTAATTTGCATTTTCCTGATGATTACCGTTGTTGAACATCATTTCATGTGCCTGTTGACCACAATTTATTTGTCATTTTTACTGTTGATAAACACTTGAGTTGTTTCCAGATTTTGTCTATTATGACTAAAACTACCATAGCTGTCTTTGTATATGTCTTCCAATGCATACATCTTATTAGATATGCATCGTGATAGTTGAATTGCTGAGTCCAGTAGAGTATATGTGTTAAATTTTAATAATGACAGTTTTTTTTCCCCCAAACTGATTGTACGAATATGTATTTATCAACATAATCATTCCCATTGGTCTATGTCTTTGCTAACTTAGTTTTGCAGATCATTTCAATTTTAGACAGTATAATAGGTGTGTAGTGGTATCTCATTCTGGTTTTAATTTTCATTTCCCTGATTTTAATTAGGTGCACACATCTTCACATATTTAAGGGCCATTTTTTATCTTATTTTTTGACCTGTTCGTTTAGAGCTCTTTCCATTTTGGGGGGGAGGGGGATGGGTCCTCTTCCTATTATTGAACTGTAAAATTAATTTAAATACTTGGACTATAAGCCCTTCATAGGTTATATGTGGTGCAAGTATATTTTCTTTCTGTGGCTTGTATTTTCACTCTCTTAAAGTGTCTTCTGATGAACAAACATTTTGAAATGTGCATGTTAGCCTTATTACTTAAAACTGAACAATTTTTGCACAAACCATTCTTTAATGAGCAATTTGACTTCTGTGACCTTTACACATAGGGGTTTCTTTACCCCAAAGTAGCCTGGCTCTTGACCTCACTGTTCCCTTAAACTCTATCAACTTGTTAATTATCTTTCTAAAATTTTAGTTTTTCCTTTCATTCACTTCATTACTCAGTTATATTCCAACCAGATTGCTTATAGTCAAATCATTTGTTTATTTTTGTGCCTCACTAACTGAATCACAAAATAACTTGTGGGAAAGAAATAGCTCATTCAGCTTTTGATATATAGCTTAGTTTAGTTGTTAGATATTGCTTAAAAAAGATACTTAATGAACACTGTTGAATCAAATTAAATAAAATTTATCTCCTTTATCATGTGGTAAATTCAGAAAGGGCAAGGCATGTGTATTACTCGTTTTTAATCTCTATTAAAATCTACCATTTTACATTTTACATGTAAGAGAGATGCAGGATGCTTGGGACTGGTGCATGGAGAGGACCCAGAGAGATGGTATGGGGTGGGAGGTGGGAGGGGATTCATGTTTGGGAACGCATATACACTCGTTGTGAATTCATGTCAATGTTTGGCAAAACCAATACAGTANATCCCATTAAAAATGTGTTCTTTCTAAGCCCGATGATGGCCTCATTATTATTTTGCCCTTATTCAGTTAATTCTGATGAGCAATATATAAAACCAACCCAAATGGTGTATCTCTCCATATACAGAAGCTTATGAATATATAATTGCTTAAAGAATAGAGAGCTCAATATTTTGTTAATTTTTTAATACCTAAAATTATATAAAGATTATATGTGATTTTTTTTCTGAATTTATTGTCTCTGGGATATACCATCCAAGTTGAGGTATACTCTCTACAGAAATGAAGTCCAATATACAGTCACTTCCAGTGACCCTGCCAGTTCTGAGAAATGCTTAAGACTATTTAATACAAATGCCTAACATATAATTAATTCAGTGTTTAATTTTATTCTATTTTTCATACAAGTTATACTGTGCCATTAGAATACACACATTCAATATTTTATACCAATGTCCCAAGATATCTTCTGTATAAAGTCCTTGAAAGTGAGAGTGAAGTCGCTCAGTTGTGTCCGACTCTTTGTGACCCCGTGGACTGTAGCCCACCAGGCTCCTTGTCCATGGGACTCTCCAGGCAAGAATACTGGAGTGGGTTGCCATTTCCTTCTCCAAGGGATCTTCCCAACCCAGGGATCGAACCCAGGTCTCCTGCATTGCAGGCAGACGCTTTAACCTCTGAGCCACCAGGGAAAACCTCATAAAGTCCTTAAGAGCCCATAACAATTAAAAGATTCTTACAAAATAAATATGTCTTGTTTTGTGAATTAGAACTGGACTAACACAAGTCACTATTTAGTACTCTTTTAAAAAAATGCTTTCAGAGAATTTTCTAAAGCATAGACTTTAATATTTTAAGTGCCTTAATTTTAATCAAAAATCTTAAATTTTAATGTTCTTTTTAGTATAAATAAAGAGAGTGATAAAAGTATTATGGTGAAAAGACCCACTTCAATTAAAACTAAGGTTTGGATTTGAATCTTAGTTCTGCAGTTTAACCATGTACTTGAATAAGTTAGCATGGTCCTAAAGATGTGATGAGATACCTCTAGAAATTTGCCAGAAAATTTAAAAAAAAAAAAAAAGGCTTAGAAGTTTATGTAGTAAAAGAAAAGGAAGCTAAAGCATTAGGCAAATGGTCAGGCTAGGTCTAGAATCCCCAAATCTGATGATCCTTGGGAATCACCAATGAACTGCTTAAAAAATACAAATTCCTCCATAGAACCACTAAATCGGTATCTGTAAGAGAATATGAACTTGTAAAACATAATACTAATGGATCCTAAAATATCCCTTCAAAATGCCCTTGGATTCCATGAATATTAATCACCTTGTAAAATGGAGATTAGTTTTATCTCCACTGGTTGTTGCTATTTTGACAAAGTATCTGGTAGCTCATTAACTGCTATGTAGATATAGATATACACTTTTTTTTTAGCATTAAGTCAACTTCTAAATATATACTCATTAACTTCAGTTCAGTTCAGTCGCTCAGTCGTGTCCGACTCTTTGCGACCCCATGAATCGCAGCACGCCAGGCCTCCCTGTCCATCACCAACTCCCGGAGTTCACTCAGACTCACGTCCATCAAGTCAGTGATGCCATCCAGCCATCTCATCCTCTGTCGTCCCCTTCTCCTCCTGCCCCCAATCCCTCCCAGCATCAGAGTCTTTTCCAGTGAGTCAACTCTTCGCATGAGGTGGCCAAAGTACCGGAGTTTCAGCTTCACCATCATTCCTTCCAAAGAAATCCCAGGGTTGCTCTCCTTCAGAATGGACTGGTTGGATCTCCTTGCAGTCCAAGGGACTCTCAAGAGTCTTCTCCAACACTTATATGATTAAACTCTATATCCCCTAATAAAATCATGTTCCATGAGAATAAGAGATTTCTTTTCCATCTTTGGACCCTGGATCTCTGGTGCCTAGCCCAAGATTGGCCCTTACTAAGCCCTTATTAAATATCTCTTCACTTTAGTGGCTGAATGACTAAATCAGGCAGGGCATCAAAAGCTAGGAATGGGACCTAAAACTAAATAGCAGTGGAAGTTTACGAAAAGCTCTGCAGTTTATTGTAATGACTTTTGACTAGCAGATCTAAAACAATTCTGCAATATTCTAATAACGTGAACAAATTCTTACTGCCAAGCCCTTTTTCTTGCTCTGGCAAGCATACATCCTTCTCCAGGGAACTCATTCCAGAAAAAACTGTCCCTTCTATGCTCAGAGTTCTACTATTTGCTATAACAGATGGAGCTGTCAGCAAGAGAGTAGTACATTTTAGATTCAGAAATAATAAATTTTGAGAATTTGTAAATTTACACATTTGGATCGGAAGGATTATCATCATTCTAATAGGCAAATTTGGCTTGGCATCATTATATCTAGAGCAGGATGACTTGGACTATTCCAATATTAATGCAAAATTCACCTAAGACAAATAGAAATAGCAATATCCTCTTAATCCCAGGTGAGGATGATGTTATCCATCTAATTTAGGCCTAAGTACATCCATTTAGAAATTACTATGTAGAAAAATACTATGGACAGAGCAAAATTTTAAGGCAGAACAAATTTGGGTCTAAATCTTAAATGCAGGTCAAGAAGAAACAGTAGAACTGGACATGAAACAATGGACTGGTTCCAAATTGGGAAAGGAGTACATCAAGGCTGTATATTGTCACCCTGGTTATTTACCATTTATGCAGAGTACAGCATGCAAAATGCCAGATTGGATGAAATAAAAACTGGAGTCAAGATTTCTGGAAGAAATATCAACTACCTCAGATATGCAGATAATATCGCTTTAAAGGCAGAAAGTGAAGAGGAACTAAAGAGCTTCTTGATGAAAGTGAAAGAGGAGAGTGAAAAAGCTGGCTTTAAAACTCAGCATTCAAGAAACTAAGGTCATGGCATCCGGTCCCATCACTTCATGGCAAATACATAAGGAAAAAGCAGAAACAGTGGGAGATTTTATTTTATTGGGCTACAAAATTACTGTGGAGGGAGACTGCGGCCTTGAAATTAAAAGGCTCCTTGCTCCTTGGAGGAAAAGCTATGAGAAAACTAGACAGTTTATTAAAAAGCAGAGACATCACTTTGTTGACAAAGATCTGTCTAGTCAAAGCTATGGTTTTTCTGGTAGTCATGTACAGATGTGAGAGTTAGACCATAAAGAAGGCTGAATGCCAACAAATTGATACTTTTGGACTGTGATGATGAGAAGATTCTTAAGAATCCCTGGACAGCAAGTAGGTCAACTCAGTCAATCCTAAAGAAAGTCAGTCCTGACTTCTTTGGAAGGACTAATGCTGAAGCTGAAGCTCTAATACTTTGACCACCTGATGCAAAAAATAGACTCAGTAGAAAAATCCTAATGCTGGGAAAGTTTGAGGGCAGAAGGACAAGGAGGAGATGGAGGATAAGATCTTTGGATGGCATCATCAACTCAATGGACATGAGTTTGAGAAAACTTTGGGAGATGGTAAAGCACATGGATGCTTTTGACATGTGGTGTTGGAGAAGATTCTTGAGAGTTCCTTGGACTGCAAGGAGATCCAACCAGTCCATTCTAAAGGAGATCAGCCCTGGGGTTTCTTTGGAGGGAATGATACTGAAGCTGAAACGCCAGTACTTTGGCCACCTCATGAGAAGAGCTGACTCATCGGAAGAGACTCTGATGCTGGGAGGGATTGGGGGCAGGAGGAGAAGGGGACGACAGAGGATGAGATGGCTGGATGGCATCACTGACTGGATGGACGTGAGTCTGAGTGAACTCTGGGAGTTGGTGATGGACAGGGAGGCCTGGCGTGCTGCGATTCATGGGGTCGCAAAGAGTCGGACACGACTGAGCGACTGAACTGAACTGAACTGAAAGCACATGGAAGGCTGGTGTGCTGCAGTTCATGGGGTCACAAAAAGTCGGACAGAACTGAATGACTTATCAATAGCGACAGATTAGTATTCTGTTAGCTGTGTGACTAGGCCTGATATTTAATTTCCTTATATCTCAGTTCCATATTCTGTAAAATTGCAATAACAGTACTGACTGCATAATGTTTGGGGGAGGATTCGATATACAATCAACAAAGAACAACTGTCACGGAGGGCGCATAGTCAGCATCCAATACGTGCTGATTGTCTTCATCAACACACTTCAACCAGGTGAAATGACTCACCCAGACTAGGAAAAATGTGACTTTCCATCTCTGCATCTTTTGGCAAATGGATAATTTAGCCAATGTCACAATTACTTCAACTGTCATTTGTTTCATCATAATAACCTTAGAACAACAGCAAATTGCTTTCATGATAAAACCAAAAAGACAAATGATGTACTTTGTGCATCTATTGTTAAAGTATTCTTTCTTATGAATAAATATTTTGATTGAGCATTATCTAAAACTATACATTTTAATGAAGTAGTTTATAGCTTTTAATGAATTCAACAATGATGGAAGATTATTGTCTTTTGTACTCAAAAACTGCGTTCATGCAGCTGCCACCACCTGATTATGCAATGTTGCTGAAAAACTTGAGATTGCATTACATTGTAAATGTATTATCTCTTTGATTAGTGTCTATGGCCACTTCTTTTAGAATCTGCCTCTGTTTATTGCTCTCTGCATATAGTATCCCAGAAATAAATGAATATTGATTTAAACTGTGTTTCAGAATTTTTTTAATTTTTCTTTTTTAGCTCTTCTGTTTGCCTCGATCTGAGCTGTTTCCCCTCCATGCAAAGGTCACTTGTATCTTAGAAAACTTAAGTGAAAGTGAATTTGCTCAGTCATGTCCGACTCTTTGCGACCCCGTGGACTGTAGCCTGCCAGGCTCTTCATCCATGGAATTTTCCAGGCAAGAATTCTGGAGTGGGTTGCCATTTCCTTCTCCAGTGGATCATCCCAACCCAGGGATTGAACCTGGGTCTCCCACATTGTAGGCAGACTCTTTACCATCTGGCCACCAGGGAATCCCTAGAAACAAAGGTGTGGATTAATTCATAGAGATTGGCATTGAACACATATTTTCTATATAAAGTGCTTTTATATAGGCCAAAAAGTGGGAAACTATATCTAGTTGAACTCTTGTTCCACATCTTTTCAGTGGTATACAGATAAGTTGAGGTAAGTGACATGCCCAAGATGTACAGTTTATGAATGTCAAAGTTAAATCATCATACCGAATTCTGGTCTCTCGTTATCAAAACCAGAAATAAATGTAATTTTGTGAGGATATTTAAAAAATATTAATGAAGATAATTTGAATATAACATAGTTCATATTAGAGAGAAATGGAAATTTTTAGTTATGCTTATGTTAAATGGCAACCCACTCCAGTCCCATGGAGGGAGGAGCCTGGTAGGCTACAGCCCATGGGGTCACAAAGAGTTGGACATGACTGAGCGACTTCACTTTCACTTATGTTATGAAAAATAAGTGTGAAAAAGCAATCTTTTATTTATTTTGGGGCGTTCTGGGTCTTCCTTGCTGTGCTTGGGCTTTATCTAGTTGTTGTGTGCAGTTGCTTCTTATTGTGGTGGTTTCTCATGTTGCAGAGCGTAGGCTTTAGGGCAGGTGGGCTTCAGCAGTTGCAGCACATGGGCTCAGTAGTTGGGGCCCACAGGCTTGAGTTGCTCCATGCATATTGGGTCTTCCTGGATCAGGGATGGAACCCATGTCACTTGCATTAGCAAGCTGACTCTTATCAACTCTACAACCAGGGAAGTCCTGAAATGGCAATCTTATTCTTAGATCTGAAATGAGAATTATACTTCGTCACAGAATAAGAATACCAAATACAAGACAGTTGACATGATTGAATTAAGAAAACAAACGAAATCCTCAAATTCAGTTTAAAAACTAAGGATATTAAAGAAAGAAGCCACAGCCAAATCAAAGGTCATGAAGATTTACCCCTATGTTTTTTTCTAAATGTTTTATAGCTTGAGTTCTTACATTATGTCTTTGATCCATTTTGAGTTACTTTTTCACTGTATGTTGTGAGGTAGGGGTCTAGCTTCATTCTTTCAAATGCAGATTTGTTTTTGGCCCATTGAACTGTCTTGGCATCCTGGTCAACAATCAATTAACCATAAATATAATATATGCGTTTATTTTTGGACTCAACTCTGTTTCATTAATGTATATGTCTATTGGGCTTCCCAGATGGCCCCAGTGGTAAAGAATTTGCCTGCCAAGCAAGAGATGTGGGTTTGTTCCCTGGATCAGGAAGCTCACCTGGAGAAGGAAATAGCAACTCACTGGTGGGCTAAATTCCATGGGGTCCCAAAAGAGTCAGACATGACTTAGCAACTAAACAACAACAACATATGTCTATTATTTTATGCCAATACCACACTATAGCTTTTATCTCATTGTAAAACCTGGAAGCATGTCTTCCAACTTTGTTCAGTTTTTAAAGATTGCTGTGACTATTCTGGGTCCCTTGAATTTCTATATGAATTTTAACATCACCTTGTCAATTTCTGCAAGAAAGCCCTTTGGGATTTTTATAGGGTTTGGATAGAGTGTATACATCAATTTGAGAAATATTATCAACTTAATAGTATAAAGTATTCCAATTCAAGAACAAGAGACATTTTATTTACTTAATAGACATTCAGATTTTTTCAACAATATATTATAGTTTAATTTTCAGTGTAGTTTTAAACTTCCTTTAAAAAATTTACTCCTAAGTAATTCTTCTTGATGATATTGTAAGTGGAATTGTCTTAATTACACTTTTTGATTTTTCATTGCTTGTGAGAGAAATGCAGTTTATTTTGATATATTTTCCTATACTCTTCAATCTTGCTGAACTTTGTATGAGTTTCAGTAGTTTTGGGTGTGTGCATGTGGCATATTGCTTATAATTCTCTGTATGCAAGATCCTGTCATCTGCAAATAGAGATAGTTTTCTTCTTCATTTCCAGTGGGAATTTTTTTTTTTTTTTTCCAGAAAACCTGATTTGTCTGACTAGAACCTCTTGTGTAGTATTTAATAGAAATGGCAAGGTTGGATATATTTGACTTATTCCTAATTGTAAAGTGAAAACATTCAGGTTTTCATCAATAAGTATGCTGTTTGCTATGGGTTTTACAGGTTGAGTTAGTTCCATTGTAATCCTAGTTTATTTAACATTTTTATCATAACAGGGTGTTGGATTTTCTCAGATAATTTTATGCATCGATTGAGTTGATCTTATGGTTTTGTCCTGTTTTCTATTAAAATGATGTATTATATTAATTGGTTTTGGATATTAAATCAACCTTGTATTTCTGGAATTGATCACACTTGGCTATGATTTATAATCCAATTTATAGATTGCTGGACTTGGCTTGATATTTTGTTAATATTTTTGCCTCTATATTCAAGGGATAGTGGACTGCAGTTTTTTTGTGTGTGTGATATCTCATTTGGTTAATATTAGCCTCAAAGGATATCTAGTAACTGTTCTTTCTTTGTTCATATTTTGGAAGTGTTTGTTGGTAATTGTTATTTATTCTTCTGTAATTGTTGGTAAAATTTACCAATAAAATTATCTCGGTCTGGATATTTCTTTGTGGGAACTTTTTAAATTACTTAATCTTTTGTTACTGGTCTATTCAGATTTTTAGACCTCTTCCTAAGTCAGTTACAGGCAGTTCAGTCAGTTCAGTCGCTCAGTCGTGTCCACCTCTTTGCGACCCCATGAATCGCAGCACGCCAGGCCTCTCTGTCCATCACCATTTCCTGGAGTTCACTCAGACTCACGTCCATCGAGTCTGTGATGCCATCCAGGCATTTCATCCTCTGTCATCCCCTTCTCCTCCTGCCTCCAATCCCTCCCAGCATCAAAGTCTTTTCCAATGAATCAACTCTTCGCATGAGGTGGCCAGAGTACTGGAGTTTCAGCTTCAGCATCATTCCCTCCAAAGAAATCCCAGGGCTGATCGCCTTCAGAATGGACTGGTTGGATCTCCTTGCAGTCCAAGGGACTCTCAAGAGTTTTCTTCAACACCACAGTTCAAAAACATCAATTCTTCGTCGTTCAGCTTTCTTCACAGTCCAACTCTCACATCCATACATGACTACTGGAAAAACCATAGCCTTGACTAGACGGAACTTTGTTGGCAAAGTAATGTCTCTGCTTTTGAATATGCTATCTAGACTGGTCATAACTTTTCTTCCAAGGAGTAAGTGTCTTTTAATTTCATGGCTGCAATCACCATCTGCAGTGATTTTGGAGCCCCCAAAAATAAAGTCTGACACTGTTTCCCCTTCTATTTCCCATGAAGTGATGGGACTGGATGCCATGATCTTCGTTTTCTGAATGTTGAGCTTTAAGCCAACCTTCTCACTCTCCTATTTCACTTTCATCAAGAGGCTTTTTAGTTCCTCTTCACTTTCTGCCATAAGGGTGGTGTCCTCTGCATATCTGAGGTGATTGATATTTCTCCTGGAAATCTTGATTCCAGCTTGTACTTCTTCCATTCCAGAGTTTCTCATGATGTACTCTGCCTATAAGTTAAATAAGCAGGGTGACAATATACAGCCTTGATGTACTCCTTTTCCTATTTGGAACCAGTCTGTTGTTTTATGTCCAGTTCTAACTGTTGCTTCCTGACCTGCATATAGGTTTCTCAAGAGGCAGGTCAGGTGGTCTGATATTCTCATCTCTTTCAGAATTTTCCACAGTTTCTTGTGATCCACACAGTCAAAGGCTTTGGCATAGTCAAGAAAGCAGAAATAGATGTTTTTCAGGAACTCTCTTGCTTTTCTGAAGATCCAGTGGATGTTGGCAATTTGATCTCTGGTTCCTCTGCCTTTTCTTAAACCAGCTTGAACATCTGGAAGTTCAAGTTTCACGTATTGCTAAAGTCTGTCTTGGAGAATTTTGAGCATTGCTTTACCAGCGTGTGAAATGAACGCAATTGTGCAGTAGTTTGAACATTCTTTGGCATTGTCTTTCTTTGGAATTGGAATGAAAACTGACCTTTTCGGGTCCTGTGGCCACTGCTGAGTTTTCCAAATTTGCTGGCATATTGAGTGCAGCACTTTCACAGCATCATCTTTCAGGATTTGAAACAGCTCAACTGGAATTCCATCACCTCCACTAGCTCAGTTGCAGTAATGAGAGTTTTTCTAGGACTTTGTTATTTCCATCTAAGTTATATAACTGTGAGTATATAGTTAATTGCTGATTGAATTCCCTTATGTTTAGATTTGTTTCAGTAAGATCGGTAATAATAGCCACTCTTTTCTTCTAAATTTTAGTATTTTGAGTTTTCTCTCTGTATATCTTGGTCAGTCTAGCTAAACGTTTGTCAATTTTGTTGATTTTATAAAAGAACAAGCTTTTGATTTTGTTGATTTTGTCTATTATTTTTATATTCTCTATTTAATTTGTTCCCATTATTTATTGTTTCCTTTCTTCTTCTTGGTATGTGTTGAATTTGATTTTTCCAGTTTCTTAAGGTAAAAAGTTAGGTCCTTAGTTTGATATCTTTCTTTTTTACTATAGCTGTTCACAGCTGTAAATTTCTCTGAGCACTGCTTCAATTGGACCTCAAGTTTTAGTATTTAGTGCTTTTGTTTTTATTATCTCAACATATTTTCTAATTTTCTTTTCAATTCCTTTTTCATTGACCAACTGATTATTTAAGTGTGTTATTAATATACATACATATTTGTGAATTTCCTTTTATTATTGATCTGGAATTTCATTCTACTGTGGTCAGAAAACATCCTTCATATGATTTCAACCCTATTAAATTTATTGAGGCTTGTGTGTGGTCTATCCTGTAAAAATGTTTAATTTGTACTTGAAAGGAAGCTGTATTCTGCTACTGTGTGGAATGTTTTGTAGATGTCTAAATCTAGTGGGATTCCCCCCCACACCCCAATTTTTATTGTTTTCTGTTTCTTTGTTGATCTTCTGCTAGTTGTTTTACCTATCATTGAAAGTGGGCTATGAGTGTTTCCAACTATCATTGTTGAATTAGGTTTCTCTCTCTAACCTTACGAGGGCTCTTCTTGGCTATATTTTACCCTCTTTCAATCTTCTAAACTTCTGGATGTTCTGCTGTTTTGCTTGTATCAGAGCTTCCAGCCTTCTTCTCATTGCTCCCTACAAAGATTTCCATTGTTTTCAACAGTAGCCTTAGCCATGGAATAAAGGACAGAGCTGCAGAGCTCTTTCTCCTGCAAGGCTGCCTTTTCTCCACAAGCCATGTGTACTGCACAGGTGCTGGGGGCAGGGATCCTCTTTTCTAGGAACCAATCTCTCCTTTCAGTGGGCAATGAGGGTAGGCTGCCAGATCCTAGTCTCAACTTTCTCTTCCTAGCATGGAACCTCTGCCCTAGTGGTGAGGGTGGTCTGGACCCCAATACTCATGACCTCATGCACCTAGGAAGAATTTGTACCCTATCACTGGGGCCTGGGTGGGTCATTTTGGCCATGGCTTCCTGAAGCGGAACCTCTGCAACTTGGGACAAGATAGGGTTGGAGGATGAGAATGCTAGCAGGCTGCCCCTCCAAGGATACAACTGTAGCCCCAGACCAGGAGCTGGGGAGAGGGACCTGAACATGCTTCCAACAGAGCTTCCACAGCAAAGAGCTGGTATACAGGCAGCAAAGTCCCTTAAATTCTGTAGACTTCTCTATTTTGGTAGAATTTTGGAAGATTTTCTTGAATGAATTTTTCTCCATTTCCTCTATGCTCTTAGGACAGTATCCAGATGTTTTAAATATTGTGTGTTTGTGTGTGTGTATGTTTTAATGATTTTCACCAGTTATATTGTTGTTTTGCTGGGGGAATCAGTTTGCAGAGTTTTTTCCTCCATCATTCTTGAAGTCTCCCCACCCCCAGGGGATTCTAGAATAAATTTTTAGCATTTATTTTTCACTCAAAAATTGGTTTTGTTTACCAATGCATACACTATTACATGAAGAACATTTGTCTTAACATATAACTGCAACATAATTTACTAATTTCAGGGAAGAATTATATACTTATTGATAGTTTATAGTGGAAAGATATTAAATATTAAGTATCTCAGAACTCTAAATCTTATCGTTAATATCTCAAGATTTGGAAAAGCTAGAAAATAATGTAATTAAGGAAACTTTAACTTTACTGTGATTACTCATCCCCCCCCCCATTTCTAATTAGCCATTATGATGCAGTGGTGGTTGTTGTTGTTCAGTCACTAAGTTGTGTCCAACTCTTTGAGACCCCATAGACTGCAGCACACCAGGCCTCCCTGTCCCTCACAATCTCATGGAGTTTGCCCAAGTTCATGTCCGTTGAATCAGTGATGCCATTCAACCATCTTATCCTCTGTTGCCCTCTTCTCCTTTTGCTTTCAATCTTTGCCACAATCAGGGTCTTTTCCAGTGAGTCAGCTGTCCATATCAGGTGGCCAAAGTGTTGGAGCTTCAGCTTCAGTCCTTCCAATGAATATTCAGGGTTGATTTCCTTTAAGATTGACTGGTTTGATCTCCTTGCTGTCCATGGGACTCTCAAGAGTATTCTATAGCACCGCAGTTCAGAAGCATCAATTATTTGATGCTCTGCCTTCTTTATGGTCCAACTAGCATGTCTGTACATAACTACTGAAAAGACCGTAGCTTTGACTATATGGACCTTTGTTGGCAAAGTGATGTCTCTGCTTTTTAATACACTGTCTAGATTTGTCATAGCTTTCCTTCCAAGAAGCAAGCAATGGAGTAGTAAGAATACGTGATCTGAATTAGAGGACCTGAGATTGATCCCCGTTCTGCCTCTCATAAGCTTTTGACCTGGGGTTGTTTCTTTTTTTTTCACTAAAATTCAGTTCCTCAAATAAATGATCCTGAAGCTCCTTTGGTTCTGCATTGATTGTAAGATCACAGTTCTACTTTTTTTTTTTTTTTACTTTCTATATCCTTCAGTTCATACAGTTGGACTTCATTCCTAGTTACCTATTTACTGCTAATTTCTCCAATGTGAATTCACTGTGCAAAAAAAAAAAAGAAAGAAAATAAAAAGATGGTTTCTTAGGCTTCATATTTCCTTGGCACTTTTGTAGCATGATATTACTGATATGTCCTAATTCTTAAAACTGTGTCATAGAAAGTTTCAATGACTGTCTCAGTGATCACAGAAAAAAGTCACAGAAATGAAATTATGACATAAGTTTCTGAATACTAGACTTTTTCTGTTGAAACAAAATGCCTAAGGCAATTGACACTGCTGTATTTCACCTGGGTGTCCTCTTGGAAATGAAGCTAAATATAGTAGAATCCAATAATGCCAGAACCTAGATCAAATGTTTCTCAAAAAAAAAAAAAATTGATCCTTCTGTGTATTCACTTGTTCAGATTTTTTGCTCAGTGGTCACTATAACCACAGAGAGGTTTTGTGATCAGAATCTGAAAATATTAAAGGTACTTTTTCTTCATTGGAATAACTTCCTTCCTGGATAACTCTTAAGGCACTAGTTTCTTCCTAGCTCATGTATTTAAATTGCCAGACTATGTGTTAAGGGTATATCACATTCTGGGGTTATGATATTTCTAGCTGGAAACCTGAGGTCCATGTATGTGATATTCCAAATCCATACATTCATGCTTAATCTCCTAGAAAATGATACATGTGTACTCTTCCCCTTATACACCTATACTTATTAAGCCAAAACTGTTCTTGTTTTTCATAGATAAGTCTGTTGAGGCTGAAGTTTATTGAGTGTCTATGAAAAGCCACTGAGTCACTCTATTTCCTAGAAAATCCTTGTTACCTATACATTCTTTTGGAGAAATTTAGGGCCCAAGTCAGAGTCAACTAAAGATATTCAAATAAATTCTTTTTGTTCCACATCCAGAGTGAGAGTCTTTTAAGACCTAATCAAATGACTAATAGTGACTACTTTCATCTCAAATATATTTTTTCTGGCTTTTGCTAAAGTAGAGAGAAATCTGTTCAGCAGTTACAAAGTGAATAGTCATTAGAGTTCTTTTTCTGGCATAATGTTTAACTCAAATTGAGGGAAAATTGCCTAACATTCCTTGGAGACCAATTGCTTCCAACCAGACTGGTTATTAAATAATTCCAGTTCAGACCTACGATTGTTACATGTACCTTCATACTCAATTCACTGAGAACAAGCACATTTTTATTTCAACTAAGCATTAAATTGTCTAAATTAATCCTGATTCTATAGGGTTGAGTAATAGTTCTTAGAAAGTGGCTACACTCTGCTCCCTGACTTTCACTGATGAGCAGTGAATGCTTTCACTCCTTTTGACCTTGACATCCCAGAGGGATCTTAATGATACCTAATGTGTTTAAGTCATTATAGACATTTTCACACAGTTTCCACTTTCTCACATCTTGCCAAATATTTCCAGTTGCCTTTTAAGTACAAATTTGACACTGAGTTAGAGAACTATGTAGAAACTAAAACATTAATCTGTCTTTGAAAAGTAAAGTATTCTGGATGTTAATCTAGATGTTTACAAACCTGCTTGATTAATTTATGGAAGTATGCCATAACAAATATATTAGATCAATATAAATAATACTGATTACACTATAAAGAAATAAAATCATTTTCATTTCTACTAGGTTTAACCAATGAAATTGCTCTTTTTATGGGCAGTTTTATAAGGTTCACTAATATAATCAAAGATTTAGACATACAAACTGAAATTTCTTAGATTACAATGGAAAATGTTAATGAAATTAACCATGAATGCTCAGACACTAGGTATTTAAAATATTAATTCACCAAATTTACATAATTTTCTATCCATTGTAGTCGTTAGTGGCAGAATACTTTTCAGAGAGGGTCTGTCTTAGTACATCTTTAAGTATATTCAGCAAATAAATACTTTTATCTGAAGTCTTGGTAAGGAACTAACTTCTAGTATTATTGTCTAAAAGGAGAGATTACTAAAACTATCAAGGTGACTGAGTGAACTGTCTTCTTTCCTATCAAATTAAAAAAAATAGAACAAATTAAAAGAAAATAATAGATAACTATGTAGGGAATCTATAGTTTTTAAAAAAGACTTGATTAGACATATTAACACAATCAAAATGTTTATGTAACTTATTTGGATCTGGATTAAAACAAACAAACTATTAATAGCAATCATAAAAGCAAAAAAGAAACAGGGAAATTTCAGTACTAACAGGTTATTTGTTATTAAGATTTTTTTTTCTTAAATCTCAACAGCTTTGTTTATTCTGTTACTTCTTTATGGCCTTTCTCTACCAAATCACTTTGTGCCTAAATCCTAGCTATTTGTCAAGGCCTATTTCAAATGACAGCTTCTCTTTAGATTGTTCTTTCATTTTCCACACTGTGGAAGTACACACACACACACACACACATTTTCTTACTATTATACTGTCTTAGACTATAGTTACTTACTTTATATGCTGTATTGTACAAACAGAAGCTTAATGACATAGGCTGGGATGTAGGCATTATTCCTTTTTGAAATCCACAAAGAACTTGGACTCATGCATTATTTTAATCAACATTTTAACACTGGTTATGTGGAAGTTTTTTGTTTGTTTGTTTTATTTTATTTAGTTTTACTTGAAAAGTTGCTGGAGAATCTCATTTTAGTTAGGGAGCTAGAAATGCATATATATCGGTACAATCAATGCATAAAGAATAGAACTTACACAAACGCAAAAAGGAAAAGGAGAAGGGAGTCTCATTCTGCCCATGTAGAACCCAGGTCAGGTCAAATATTTCAGCAGGATTTTGAAGGAGAGGTAGGATTCTTTTATTAATCTTCCAAGATATTCTTCTTACCCATCCTTTAAGCATCTACCAAATTTCTTTTTTATGCCACCAATCTCATGTTAGTCCCTTATAGTATAGCTGATCTTCCATCAACGATAGGACAGGAATAAAATTATTTAGCATGGCACACACATATTTAGCACATGGCTCATATTTTAAACTTCATTTAACACCACTAATACCCAATATACTTCAGTTATATCTAATGGTTCTTTCTGTGTTGTGCCTTAGAGTATTGTATGTTTTGTGTTGTTTTGTTTACCCTCAAATCCCCTGTCCTTCAGGGGAATTATTATGCATCTTTCTATTTTTTTAAACTTTTATTTGTTTAGCTTCTGTCAAAAATAGCTCAGCACAGATGTGATAACCTGCCCCGCCTCCTCAGTATTTAGGGACACTGTCTGCCATGGCCTTCTCCTAAGTCAAGATTTCTTTAACCTGTTGTTCTTCAGACATGGAGTTTTTCTTTTTCTTTTGTTCTTACTGCATCTTGTACATATTTCTATTATAGTTAGTGATTTAACTTTTCCAAGTCTTAGCTATCTTGTCTGTAAAATACAGAGAGTAAGCGAAAATAATCTCTAAAGTTACCTCCAGCATTAATGTTCTTTAAAGGCCACTGTTCCTGAGAAAGGCCTTTCAAGTGGCATTCAAAGCAGTGTTAACAGATGGGATTCACTGGCAAATCCTAATTGAGCCACAGTCGACAGTGATCTATGAATTAATCTTTAGCTCCTATGATTATGCATGGGTAATGTATATAAATTCTCCAAGCTGGTTTCTACCTTTAACATATCTATGGTTTTGTTTCTTATTTTATTGCTTGACCTTACTGCTGCTGCTTCTGCTGCTAAGTCGCTTCAGTCATGTCCGACTCTGCGCGACCCCACAGACGGCAGCCCACCAGGCTCCCCCATCCCTGGGATTCTCCAGGCAAGAACACTGGAGTGGGTTGCCATTTCCTTCTCCAATGCATGAAAGTGAAAAGTGAAAGTGAAGTTGCTCAGTCCTGTCCGACTGCTAGCGACCCCATGGACTGCAGCCTACCAGGCTCCTCCATCCATGGGATTTTCCAGGCAAGAGTACTGGAGTGGGATGCCATTGCCTTCTCCTGAACTTACTAGGTTTTGCTTAAATTTTGTTTGTTTTGCTATCTAAGAAATTTTAATTATGATATTCTCAATTCTATAATTTATCCCCCTGTGGTTACTGAGGTTAATATTGTGCTTTAGGTGGTGATAAAATCTTAAGACTGTAAAAAGTATGAATTTTCATCTTTTTCTGGTATTGAAATGCTTTCTTTTTTTTTATATACTACATTATAACTTCTGAAATATATTTATGTTCAGCTAGTGAAGTAATAATCATGACTTTTCCCCAAATGGCTAGCCAGTTATCCCAAAGTCATTTATCAGATATCACATTTGTTCCTCAAATATTTAAAATAACATATTTTATGGGTCTATTTATTTTTATTGTTAGGAGTAATCCCTTTAAAATTTTACTATTATTCTAGATCATGTTTTGATTCTGATGGAAAACAACATTCTTACAGTATTTTTTTTTTTTTTTTACTTTTTGCAAGTTAAATGGGAATAAATTACTATGCTTGACACCAAGCTTCCTGTTTGGATGGAAAAAATAAAGAGAATTCTATTTTTGTCTAGAATTGTGTATCAAGGGCATATTATTCATCTTCTGCTATCGAACAGGTCTCCTGTGTGTGCATGTGGGTGCTTCCATTGTATTAGACAATTTGCTAAGCAATTTGTGTACTTTTATCTCATTTAACATTCACAATAGTTCTGCAGGTGTGTACTAAATTTGTTTGTTTTACACACAAGGACACTGACACTTATGATAGTTAATTAATTTGACTATGTAGCTAGTAAACACTGGAAACCATATCATACATAGGCCAGTTTGGTTCCAAAGCCAATGTCCAACTAAAACATTTCCATTATATCTTTTTTATCAACCTAAGCTCTGATGCTTGCAGTTATATTGGACGTTTGTTTCTAGCTAAAACATTGAAATTCCTTCCTTGAAAGATTGAAAAGAGCCATGGGAAGGAAAGGAAGTCTAAAAGGAGACTACGGTCAGCAGAACTGACTTCATTTACACTAGTCTCACTTTTGAATTTGTTAACATGTAAATATAGATTTGTAGAAAAGCAGTCATTTTTACATCCTATCTAATGAATTCAATGAATGCAGATATAGGCTTTTTAGAAAAGACTTTATGCTTTTACACCATTCATGTAAGAACAGGATCAAAACGTGTAATATGCACACACTTCAGAAGGATTCTGATTGTTTCTCATAATGAGCCTATGAGAATGAAGAATACTAATTCATGACTTTGACAGATGGGTTCCTTTTAACAATACCAAGGGAACTTAATGTTTAGGGCCCATTTTTCAGGTTCACTCAATAGTTTCTACCCATACCTACTCCAGATGCTTACAAAATCACCTCCACAATGACTAATTTTATAAACTATTGTGATGGATATTGAAATGACCGTTGAAGTGTAGTGAATATTGAAAAGCACTAATCATGGCCTAAGGATAAACACAATTTTTTTGTCCCACTGTCTGTTGAAAATTTATTTGGCAGCCTTGTCTCTTGGCCCTGGATGGGAACTTGGGCAGAGTGCCCATGACTTTCCTGTTCGCTCTGAGATACTGAGCAATTCTACAGTCACCTTTAAGTGACTTTAAGTCTTACAGACTTTAAGTGACTTTAAGACTTTAAGTCTTACTTAAGAGTATCTATTTCAAGATGTTCATCAATACTGTGATATTTATGCAAAAGTAAAGCTTCCTCTCCCACTGTTTGGAAGCTACTGTCTTCCAGAATGGGAATGTGGCGGCTTCTTTCTCTTTCTACTCACTCTGCCTCCATGGCTTGCTTACTATGGCGTTTGATCCTCCAGGACTGGTATTAAGAGGGAGGAAGGGAAGGTGGAAATGTGAAAGTTTCTTCCTTAGGGAAGCCCTGCTAGCAGATGCATCTCTATGCTGTGCTCTTCAATATTCTTAGCACTAGGTTCCCCTCCAGTAGGAACTCTCTTGATGCCAGCAATGCTTCTCAATGGCTGATCTATCTGGTCCTTCCATCATTTGGATGGCCCACTCCATCCAGTCTCCTGCTCATGAAAATCCTTCTTCCTTCCAAGTTCTCCTCTGGAACAGGGGTTGGAATGGCTTCAGACCTCTTCTTCCTGTCCTCTATGGCCAATGTCTGGTCCAGGGAAAGCAGTCCCATAGAAGCAGAAAGCAGAATGCCCCTCTACCAGGGGCTGGGAGAGGGAGGAATATGGAGATGTTAGTCAAGGGATATAAGTTTCAGTTATACCAGACAAACCTGTTCTGGAGATGTAATGTCCAACAACCTGACTATAGTTAACAGTACTGTATTATGTACTTTAAATCTTCTAGGAGAGTAGATCTTAAGTATTCTCAGCACAGCCCGCCACCTCCCCACCCTGCCACACATACAAGGAAACTGTATGAAGGGATGGATACATTAATTAGCTTGATTGTGGTGATTCTTTCACAAGGTATATTAGATCATCAACTTGTAAACCTTAAATATATGTATAATTTCTAACTGTCAATTAGACTTCAGCAAAGCTGGAAGTAAAAAGTGTGCACGGAATCTGGGATCTCTGTTTTCCTACAGTGGCATGTGAATCTATATTATCTCAAAGTGAAGAGAGAGTGATAGTGAAAATCATTCAGTCGTTTCTGACTCTTTGCGACCCCCTAAGGAGATCCAACTAGTCCATTCTGAAGGAGATCAACCCTGGGATTTCTTTGGAGGGAATGATGCTGAAGCTGAAACTCCAGTACTTTGGCCACCTCATGCGAAGAGTTGACTCATTGAAAAAGACTCTAATGCTGGGAGGGATTGGAGGCAGGAGGAGAAGGGGACGACAGAGGATGAGATGGCTGGATGGCATCACTGACTCAATGAACGTGAGTCTGAGTGAACTCCGGGAGTTGGTGATGGACAGGGAGGCTTGGCATGCTGCAATTCATGAGGTCGCAAAGAGTCGGACATGACTGAGTGACTGAACTGAACTGAACTGATATAGTCCATGGAATTTTCCAGGCCAGAATACTGGAGAGGGTAGCTTTTCCCTTTTCCAGGGGATCTTCCCAATCCAGGGATCGAACCAGGTCTCCCGCATTGCAGGCAGATTCGTTACCACCTGAGCCACAAGGGAAGCCCTGTCTCAAAGTAAAAAGTTAAAAAATAACATTGTTGAGTGAATGAGGAAAAGAACAACTTTTCATACTTTGCTCACACCAAAGGAAAGGCAGGGTATTCCTGTCACAAAAGTGATTAGCCTGTTTTATCCTCTAAATTTTGTAGGTAGGAGTTATACTATTTTCCCCCTCCCCCTATGCATAGGTCATGTAGTAAACTCTCTACATAGTACAGTGTAAGCCTCTTTTACTGGAGGTGAGAAAAGGAGGAAAGAGAGGTTAGTAGCTTTCCCTATAGATATAATATTTCAAAAATCCCCAGTTTTATCCCCTCTCTCCTTTTCTCACCCAATTTCTCTCCCAATCACCCTGATACTCTATTGTGAATGAATGACTTTTTAAAAGTAATTTCAGTAACTTTTGTTGAGAATGCAGAATCATTTAAACTAAACGGTATTATAGAAGCGTGTTCTCAAGAAGTAATATTTGGAAGCTGAATATGAGTAAGATTGAGACAGACAGAGAAGAAGCAAGTTTTCCAGGCAGAGGAACAGACCTGAGAGATCATCTGGGAAGTCCGAGGAGCTAACTGTGAGACAAGAATATGCAAGAAGGAAGGTGAAGGGGGAAGGAGGGTCAGTCCTAACGTGACTGCAAGCCATTGTAAGGAGCTCTTATCCTATTCCAAGAGCAAAGGGAAATCTATGAAATATTTTATGCTGGAAAGTGACATTAACAAAGGTATTTTGTAAGTTATTATGACTTCAGAGTGGAGGATGAATATGAGAGAATCAAGACTAGAGGCAGCAAGACAGATTCAAAGAGGGGAGAGCAGTTGTGTGAAATAATTGTGACCTGGACTGGAGATGTGGCAGTGGGAATGGGGAAAGAGTGAAGCTTTTAAAATGTATCAAGTTTCCCTGTTGGCTCAGAGGGTTAAAATCTGTTTGCAATGCAGGAGACCTAGATTTAATCCTTCAGTCGGAATGATTCCCTAGAGAAGGGAATAACAACCCACTCTGATATTCTTGCCTAGAGAATTCCATGGACAGAGGAGCCTGGTGGGCTACAGTCCACGGGGTCACAAAGAGTCAGACGTGACTGAATGACCAGCACTTTTCAACACTTTGAGGAGCAATATCACTAGACCTGGGTAACTGGATGTTTAAATGGGACTGATGAGAGGAATTAATCATGGTTTCTGGATTCTTAGTGGAAAAACTATCTAGATTATGTGGTCCAGATTTTTAAAAAGCTAAGTTTGAAGTAACTTTTAGATTTCACTACAATTCTTAGTTATTATCCTTATTTTACATATAAGAAAACTGAGGCCATAGATTTTGTGTTTAGATCAGCATCTTAACCTAAATCTGACTTTCTTAATAATATGATGTTATAGGAAGATTAAAATTTATTATTATTATTAATACAATCTTTAGTACTC
>SJYQ01002165.1:63855-89025 GCA_006410935.1 Redunca redunca
TATACTACAAGAAGGGCATCATGATTATAATAATGGATAAAAATATTTAAAACACTTGTAAAATTTAAATCATTCTTAAACTTAATCTTACATGTAAAAAAGAAATTCTGAGTGAAAGAAAATAAAAGTCCATGGGAGAAGGAGTAGAGAAAATGTGGGGTGAGCTGACCACATTGCAGTTTAAGAAAAGGTTGTATGTGTTCAGATTTTCTTTGAGTATAATATCTTAAAAAGTCCCTCTGCTTCCATGATTAGTAAAGGAAATAATTCTTGTTGCCATTGGAGGTCTCTGGTAGCTTTCTCATTTGAGCTCCTGTAAGAACTTCAACTGATGTTCGTGACATTGTACAGGACACAGGGATCAAGACCATCCCCATGGAAAAGAAATGCAAAAAAGCAAAACTGCTGTCTGGGGAGGCCTTACAAAGAGCTGTGAAAAGAAGAGAGGTGAAAAGCAAAGGAGAAAAGGAAGGATATAAGCATCTAAATGCAGAGTTCCAAAGAAGAGCAAGAAGAGATAAGAAAGCCTTCCTCAGCGATCAATGCAAAGAAATAGAGGAAAAGAACAGAATGGGAAAGACTAGAGATCTCTTCAAGAAAATTAGAGATACCAAGGGAACATTTCATGCAAAGATGGGCTCGATAAAGGACAGAAATGGTATGGACCTAACAGAAGCAGAAGATATTAAGAAGAGGTGGCAAGAATACACGGAAGATCTATACAAAAAAGATCTTCACGACCCAGATAATCATGATGATGTGATCACTAATCTAGAGCCAGACATTTTGGACTTTGAAGTCAAGTTGGCCTTAGAAAGCATCACTACAAACAAAGCTAGTGGAGGTGATGGAATTCCAGTTGAGCTGTTTCAAATCCTGAAAGATGATGCTGTGAAAATGCTGCACTCAGTATGCCAGCAAGTTTGGAAAACTCAGCAGTGACCACAGGCCTGGAAAAGGTCAGTTTTCATTCCAATCCCAAAGAAAGGCAATGCCAAAGAATGCTCAAAACTGCACAATTACACTCATCTCACATGCTAGTAAAGTAATGCTCAAAATTCTCCAAGCCAGGCTTCAGCAATACATGAACCATGAACTCCGTGATGTTCAAGCTGGTTTTAGAAAAGGCAGAGGAACCAGAGATCAAATTGCCAACATCCGCTGGATCATGGAAAAAGCAAGAGAGTTCCAGAAAAACATGTATTTCTGCTTTCTTGACTATGCCAAAGCCTTTGACTGTGTGGATCACAATAAACTGTGGAAAATTCTGAAAGAGATGGGAGTCCCAGACCACCTGACCTGCCTCTTGAGAAATCTGTATGCATGTCAGGAAGCAGCAGTTAGNGATGCTAAAGCTGAAGCTCCAGTACTTTGGCCACCTCATGCAAAGAGCTGACTCATTGAAAAAGACTCTGATGCTGGGAGGGATTGGGGGCAGGAGGAGAAGGGGACAACAGATGATGAGATGACTGGATGGCATCACGGACTCCATGGACGTGAGTCTTAGTGAACTCCGGGAGATGGTGATGGACAGAGAGGCCTGGCGTGCTGCGATTTATGGGGTTGCAAAGAGTCGGACACGACTGAGCGACCGAACTGAACTGACTGAAGAAATTATATCATGTAGAAAGTAAAAGCAACATCTGTCTTAAGTATTTTATAAAAATTGTTGAAAATATTATTTAAATATACATTTAGGAGCCTTAAAAAATAAAAGCTTTAGTGAATACTATGTTAGTTCATGCTGTTTAAATAAAGTCACTTGGTTGATAACAGTTTGCTCACATATCCCACTTTTAATCCTTACATCCAAAGCTATTTGTACATTGAATACTTAGAACACTCAAAGAAATTCCTTAAAGAGTAATTTAAAGAAATTACCTTAAAATACTTAAAGAATTAATGATTTGTATGTCCGTATCAAATCAGAAGAAGAACAAAGAAATACAGTATTAGGCTCCGACACAACCCAAATATTGCCTTTCAAAGCTTAGAAGACCTCCCTTTTAATTCTGTATAGGAGGTATAGGCATTCTTTCTAAACATGTCTGTGAATTTGGGGGCATGTTGGCAGAGAGCAAACACTTAGACTTCTTACAGCAGTGCCTTTGTTCTCTGGGAGACAGGTTGCTATTCCAGTTACACTATTGTTTTGCTATAGAAAGACTGCGTTTTACATTTCCTGGTTTTCTATTATGGAAGCTTTCACATGTACCTTCTCTTGCTGTTATTAAGGCAAAAATACCCATTATTTGGAGGTGGATTGGTAATGGTTGTAGAGGTTATTTTTGCCTGAATTATTTAAGGTTCTCATGTTTAAAGCAACAGAGAACAATTATGCAGTTCTTAGGTATCAGACTGAGAAAAATAGGCCAAAAGTGAATGAGAAAGATACAGCATCACTAATCACCCTTATCATAATTGCAGCACATTGGTTTTCCCTACTAGCTCAGATAATTAAGAAAATCATACTTAATTTTATAGTGAAACTCAGTAAAATTAGTTCCCACTCAGTTGCTTACTCCAGAATATCAACAGAGCAATATTAATGCCCTTTTAAATGTACTGTCTTTATTTTATTTTAAAGTGGCAGTATATCAACTGCTGGGCCAAAAAGATCATATAAGTCCTACAGAGGGCGACAAAAGTGAAATCAGGACAACTATTGTGTGTGGGCAGTGCTATTAAAGCATTCCGTCACTTTTGCCACTGTGTGTGTGCAGACATCAAAGGAATGATTTCTTTTCTTATTCACAAAGAAAGCTAAGATAATAAAGTGATTATATTAGACATGTGCATTAAAACATGTACATTAAGATTATCTTGGACATATGCATTAAGACCACACATTGCAGATAGTGGTCATATATAGGGGCTTCCCTTATAGCTCAGTTGGTAAAGAATCTGCCGGCTTATGCAGGAGACCTGGGTTCGATTCCTGGGTTGGGAAGATCCCCTGGAGAAGGAAATGGCAACCCACTCCAGTAATCTTGCCTGGAAAATCTCATGGATAGAGGAGCCTGAATTGCAGTCCATGGGGTCGCAAAGAGTTGGGCACGACTGAGCGACTAACACTTACTTACTTACTTATATTCAGTTCAGTCCAGTCCCTCAGTCGTGTCCAACTCTTTGTGACCCCATTGGACTGCAGCATGCCAGGCCTCCCTGTCCATCACCAGTTCCCAGAGTTTACTCAAACTCATGTCCATTGAGTCAGTGATGCCATCCAAGCATCTTATCCTCTGTCATTCCCTTCTCCTCCCGCCTTCAATCTTTCCCAGCATTGGAGTCTTTTTGAATGAGTCAGTTTTTCTTATCAGGCGGCCAAAGTGTTGGAGATCAGCTACAGCATCAGTCCTTCCAATGAATACTCAGGACTGATTTCCTTTGAAAGTGAAGTCGCTCAGTCATGTCCGACTCTTTGCGACCCCGTGGACTGTAGCCCACCAGGGCCCTCTGTCCATAGGATTCTCCAGGCAAGAATTCTGGAATGGGTTGCCATTTCCTTCTCCAGGGGATCTTCCCAACCCAGGGATTGAACCCAGGTCTCCCACATTGCAGGCAGACACTTTAACCTCTGAGCCATCAGGGAAGCCTTAGGATGGACTGATTGTATATCCTTGCTGCCCAAGGAACTCTCAAGAGTCTTCTCCAACACCACAGTTCAAAAGCATCAATTCTTTGGTGCTCAGCTTTCTTTATAGTCCAACTCTCACATCCATACATGACTACTGGAAAAACCCTAAATGCCTTCAATATAAACTTTGTGCCAGGAACTTTTGAAATGTGAGAGCTAGAGTTACTCAGATAAAGACACTTTTTATATTTACCTTGGTTCAGAAAGTAAATAGAGCACATGTTACAAAATGGAGGGAAAAGACAGCATATAAAAACACTAGATATACATTTTTAAGATTTCAATACTTGAAACTTGATAATTTACAGTCATCTATTTTCATAGCCTTCCTACTTTTCTCAAAAGATGAAAAGTGAAAGTTAGTCACTCAGGTGTGTCCAACTCTTTTGGATTCCATCAACTGTAGCCTACTAGGCTCCTCTGTCCTTGGAATTCTGTAGGCAAGAGTACTGGAGTGGATTGCCATTTCCTCCAAGGGATCTTCTCCAAGGGATCTTCTCAAAACAGGAATTGAACCTGGGTCTCTTGCATTGAAGGCAGATTCTTTACCATTTTAGCCACAAACCCTAGCTTATTTTTCTTCCCTCTTTCCTCCTAGTATTATATTTTTCACTGTCCTTATCTATAAGTTTTCTAAACCTTTTACCTAAGTTACCACTACTGGAAAAATAAAACATATATTCTCTATTAACGAGTCAGTAAGTCATATATCTAGATTCAGGAAGTAGTAGATAACATATCCTGCTGTTCTACTTTGGAAATTGATGGCATAGTTCTGTATGAAACCCACACGTTTCTCTGAGGAATTAGAGACACCTGAGAGCAAAACCATTTGAAAACAGATGACACCTTCCATCTGGCCACTTTGCCTTCTAAAGAGCTTCCAGTGAGGATAACAATTACAATCTTTTTAAGGTTATTTTGATGAGGACTTTTTTTTTTTTTTTTCAAAGTCTTCATGGAATTTGTTGCAACATTTCTTCATTGTGTTTTGTTTTTTTGACCGTGAGACAAGTGGGATCTTAGCTCCCCAACCAGGAATTAAACCCACATCCCCTGTGGCACCCCACTCCAGTACTCTTGCCTGGAAAATCCCATGGATGGAGGAGCCTGGTGGGCTGCAGTTCATGGGGTCGTGAAGAGTAGGACACGACTGAGCGACTTCACTTTCACTTTTCACTTTCATGCATTGGAGAAGGAAATGGCAACCCACTCCAGTATTCTTGCCTGGAGAATCCCAGGGATGGGGGAGTCTGGTGGGCTGCCATCTGTGGGGTCGCACAGAGTCGGACAAGACTGAAGCGATTTAGCAGCAGCAGCAGCAGGCCCTGTATTGGAATGCCTAGTCTTAAACACTAGACCTCTAGGAAAGTCTCACAATTTTTAAAAATAAGCAAAAATATCAACAATCAATTGGTATTTTCATAATATTACCTCATCATGTAAACATATATCTTTTTCTTTCTTGTGATTTTAAATACGAAGAGGTAGACTGAAAAAATAATAATTTAAGTTCAGATGTTGTCATATCCTTGTTTAAAGCTTGGTTATTCTCAGTGTAGAAACAAAAAAAAACAAGCAAGATCCTCTGGTCTTCCACCTTATGACAGACTACAGTTGACTACCAAAATCAGACATGCATACAAATAGTGACAATAACAACAAATAATAAGGGAAACAAATCTACCAAAAAAAATCAATTATAAAAATCAAAAGTAATTTGGTAGAGGTCGAATTATTTTTGTAGGAGTAAAAAGTTTAGAATATGTCAATAGCTCTTAAATGCATTGCATATAGGGTGTTTGATATTCCCAAAGATGAATTTAATAGGGAGGCCATAATTATGGTTTGTAGCCTGTATTTAAGAAAAAGTGACAATAAATAAAAGTTTCTAACCCAAATTCAAAACCAGGTGTATTATTTTTAATAAAAAAAAAAATGGTTTTTAATTGTTCCATAACAAATTACCACAAATATAGCAACTGAAAACACATTTTTTAATCTTCTTTTTCTTCTTATTTTGGACATGAGTCTGGGTACAGGTTAGCTTGGTCTTCTGCTTAGGGTCTCAAGACGTCTGCTTCGATTTCAGTCTCATTAAGCTCTGGGGTATCTTACAACCTCATTGATTATTGACATAATTTAACTCCTTGTGGTTGTAGGACTGAAGTTCTCATTTTCTTGCATGCTATTGCCCATGAACTGTGCTCAGTTCTTAAAGGTCACCTGTAGACTCTTGTCATAGAGCCCCCTTCATGGGCAGTTCACAACATGATCATTTTCTTCTCAAGGAATATAGAACATTTCTCTTTACTTTATATTTCTCTATCTTCCTTAATGGCTCATCTGATTAGGTTGGGCCCATGCAGCATCATTGCTGTTTTGATTAATTCAGAATCACCTGATTAGGGTCTTTACTTACATGGGCAAAATTTCTGCTGCTACATGGAGAAACATAATTATAGAGTGATACCTTTATATTCAAGTCCTATTCATATTCAAGGATAGAAAGTTATGCAGAGTGTGTGCAAAAAGAAGTGAAAATCTTGGATCCATCTTAGAATTTTCCTACCGTACTAGTTTTAGATCTTAAAAGAATGTTTCACATAGCAGCAGTACTCACAATAACCAAAATGTGGCAACTAACTGTATAACTATTAACAGATGATTGGATGAACAAAATGTATATGAATTCAATGAAATATTGCTTAACCTTAAAAAGGAAGGAAATTCTGACTCATACGGAAGGAAATTCTGACTCATACAGCAACATGGATAAACATGAATATATTATGCTAAATGTAATAGGCACAAAAAGACAAATATTGTATCATTCCATTTATGATATAACTACAAGAGTCCAATTCACAGAGACAGAAAGTACAGTGATGGTTTTAAGGGGATGAAGAGAAGGAGGGATGGGAAGTTGTCATTTAATGAGTATCAGTTCAGTTCAGTTCAGTTGCTCAGTCATGTCCGACTCTTTGCGACCCCATGAATCACAGCACGCCAGGCCTCCCTGTCCATCACCAACTCCCGGAGTTCACTCAGACTCACGTCCATTGAGTCACTGATGCCATCCAGCCATCTCATCCTCGGTCGTCCCCTACTCCTCCTGCCCCCAATCCCTCCCAGCATCAGAGCCTTTTCCAATGAGTCAACTCTTCCCATGAGGTGGCCAAAGTACTGGAGTTTCAGCTTTAGTATAGAGTTCAAGTTTTATAAAATGATGAGTTTGCAGACTGTATAACAATGTGAATGTACTTAACACTACTGACATGTATGCTTGCAAATGGTTAAGATGGTAAATTTGGTGTTATGTGTATTTTAGCACAATTGAAAAAAAAAAGAATCATCAGCTTCAGTGTCTAGAAAGTTCAGAGAGGTGTAGCAGTTCTCTTTTTTGTTCTGTATTATCTGCCAAACACACACACATATACACAAAGCAATAAAAGAAGTGTATCATGGGTAGTGGCATCAAGGAGGGCATTATAAAGACTGTGGTTCATGACTTAGTTCTTAAAATAGTTTGTGGACACTCAGAGAAAAGAAGAATGAGCACAACAAACTTGCTAAGAAATAGANTGCCATCCAGCCATCTCATCCTCGGTCGTCCCCTACTCCTCCTGCCCCCAATCCCTCCCAGCATCAGAGCCTTTTCCAATGAGTCAACTCTTCCCATGAGGTGGCCAAAGTACTGGAGTTTCAGCTTTAGTATAGAGTTCAAGTTTTATAAAATGATGAGTTTGCAGACTGTATAACAATGTGAATGTACTTAACACTACTGACATGTATGCTTGCAAATGGTTAAGATGGTAAATTTGGTGTTATGTGTATTTTAGCACAATTGAAAAAAAAAACAGAATCATCAGCTTCAGTGTCTAGAAAGTTCAGAGAGGTGTAGCAGTTCTCTCTTTTTTGTTCTGCATTATCTGCCAAACACACACACATATACACAAAGCAATAAAAGAAGTGTATCATGGGCAGTGGCATCAAGGAGGGCATTATAAAGACTGTGGTTCATGACTTAGTTCTTAACATAGTTTGTGGACACTCAGAGAAAAGAAGAATGAGCACAACAAACTTGCTAAGAAATAGAGCTGTACAAGACAATTAGTTGCTGGCTAGAGGAGTTATGCAAACAAAAAGTGGATGTTTTCAAAGAAAGTTAAAGTGAGTATGTAAAAGCATTAAATTTAACAATTTTCCAATGCTAAATTGAAGAAAATGTATTTTATAGTTTTTTGAAGAAATGTTGAAACTGATATAAGGCATCTTGCATTACTGTTGTCTAGGAGTCACTGCCTTATGCTGTAGGTTATATATTCATGGAGGAATTGGAATATGACTGCAGAATGTATAGTTAATGAATTCACATTTATCATCTGTTTTCCTTATAAAAGGTTGTTTTACTATCACCTACAGCATGTATAACAATTGTTTTTATTCAAGGAATCCATTGCACTAAAGAATCAATGATTGATATTTAAACACTGGTATGATTGAAACTAAAGCAAGGAACAAGTTTAATTTATCTTTGCTTCTTTCTCTGTCTTGGCTTAGTGCCTTACACATAGTGATTGCTCAATAAAGTCTTGCGCTTTTGAATGTAAATGTCCTCCCTTGAAACTTGTGTCTCTAAACTTTGCATCTTTAATTCAGGTAAACTGCAAAAGATAGTGCTAAATGCCTGCTAGATAGCCAATGTAACTTCTTAACAGTTCTTTCTAAGAAATTCCTGCTGAAGTTCACATTCAGTATAGAATACATTTAATGAAAGTGAAATTTTATTAAATACAATTTTTATTAAAGGGATATGCATATTATTTGGAAAAAGAAAACTTAAATCTCCAAGATTTTAGGGAGACTCTCTCAGGCATTTAAAGATACCATGATCTTTTTCACCATTTTTACTCATCTAATGAGAGTTAACTCAATTTTGAGTTGTTCAACAGTTCTCTTTTTAAATGATATCCAGTAATTTTACATTTGAGGGTCTAATCCTGGTCATATTTTGCCAGCTGACCTGGAAGTGTGTGCTCTATTGAAACTTTAATACATATTATGTTTTCTAGTCTCTCTCTTGGTACATGTCAATTATATATTATTTCCCTAACACATGCTTATATCTTGAAAAGGTAAAGGGCATCATATAGCTACATTTAACCTAAACTATGACAATTAAACTTAAATGCAAATATGTCAGTTTCACTCACTGGTTTCCAGAGAGAGATCTAGGTTTTGAGAGACTTGATCTTTTTACAATATGAGTGTGTATAGGGGGTATTAATAAGAATATGAAATTATAACATAAAATTAGCCTTAGGGCTTCAACGGGTCTGTGCAAGTGAGGAGCCCTGAGGTTCATCCTTTATTTTTGCTTTATGTTAAACCCACTTCTGCTTGTTTCTATGGGAAGATAGTGGCTCAAAAGTTTGACTGTGATGGAAGTGTCAGATCTTTTCCTTGTCAGGATACACCTTGTTATTGTCTAAATCCTCTTCTCAACTGGATTTTTTCTATCTCTACCCCACTTACCTAGTTGTGATATTCAGTTTCATATAACACAAAATTGGAATAATTTACTTTCTTATTTGCTTTTATTGGTCTTCCCAGGTGGCACAGTGGTAAAGAACCTGCCTGCCAAAGCAGGAGACATCGGAGATGCAGGTTTGATCCCTGGATTGGGAAAATTCCCTGAAGGAGGGCATGGCAACCCACTCCATTATTTTTGCCTGGGAAATTCCATGGACAAAGGAGCCTAGCAGGCTACAGTCTGTGGGGCTGCAAAGAATGGGACATGACTGAGCACATATGCATTGCTTTTGCTGTGACTTTTTGGCAAATACATTGACAGACAAGTTGATTCATATCTGAGTTTTAAATAGGCTAATTGCCAAATAATTATTTTAAATTTGACCCAAACTTTTATATATTTGAATATACTCTATCCACATACATGTACAAAATGAGGAAATATGATTGATAATCAAAATATCTAATATTTTACTTATTTCTTACATCATCTTTAAAAATTAGGATGCAGATATCATAAAGTCTTAGTCTACTATTTTCCTTATTTAATAAAGAATATACCATATATATTGGTCTGCATGAGATCAATGAGGTCTTCTAAGGATGAAAATAATTTATATTTAATATAATGACATTTGCAATAAATTTATCCAAGGGTTCACAAGCTTATCACTCTATACCAAGAAGGTAATATTTTTCTCCAATAATTTAAATTAATTTAATCCATTCCTCTATGAGAAGTTACAGTCTGAGATCTCTTGCTTCCTATGACACTCAACCCTCACCCACATTTTGGAAACAAGATAAAAGCTTATTTTTCATATTAAAATAAAAACATGATTATAAACATGCACTTTTGTTTAAATTTACATATTTTTAAATTAATAGCAAGGACTGGTGTGTTTGGGTCAGAGGAAAGTAAGAATAATGTCATTTATTTGTAAATGTGTTGTGGCTAGGGTAGATTATGCCATGGTTGTTGTTTAGTTGCTAAATATTGTTCAGCATATGGTGAACTGATGAACTCTGCTGAATGGCCACACTCTGCTGTTCATGGGGTTTCCCAGGCAAGAATACTGAAGTGGGTTATCACTTCCTCCTCAAGGGAATCTTCCCAACCCAGGGATCAAATCAGCATCTCCTACATCTCCTGGTTGGCAGGTGGATTCTTTACCACTGAGGTGCCTGGGAATCCCCAGGATAGATGATAGAGTACCTTGAATATCAGCAAGGCCAACTTGGAGTCAAGGATCTTAGAATGTAGTAAAATTCCTCAAATATAGATTGCTTATAGAAGCCATCTGTTTAACAAATTCTGAAAATGATCTACCCAAACAACTGTGTGATAGTATGTTAAAGTGTTTGATATGGAGTCTTGGGTCATCTTCATGGTTTTTACTGTGGCTATATTCAGTGTAAGTACTTTGTGTCATGGAGGCATTTTTCTAATATTTTATTTCCTACGTAATATATATATATGTACATATATATATATATATACATATTGCTTCATAAAAGGGCTATCCCCACTGATTGCCTCTACTCTTCATAACTCTGTACTTACTCTTCAACTCTGTAAATGCTAATTTCTACTTTTATCACATCGATAAAATGTCTTTTTTTTCTTGTGACCATTTCCTTCCCTTTTGCAAAACTGTTGGACACTGCTTTGGGCATTATTTTACTTGACCTCGCCTAATGAAATTCACATTGCTTTTTGATCTTTGTTTTTAATTTTCTGCTTAGACTTTTGTTTTTCTCGACATATAGCCTTGTTCAATTAAAATTCTGAAATATACAGAAATCAATAAGACATAACATGTATATGCAATTTTAATACCTAGAAAAATTATTTGTAGTTCTGCTTCACACACACACTTGAGTCAAAATATATATTCAAAGCAACTTACTGATATTCCAAATTAAGCTTTATTTTATAAACATTTTCCCACACCATTAAAAATTACTCAAGAAGAACATCTGCAATGGCTATATAATATTCTAGTCTAGTCTATGGGTGTAGCCTCATTCAACATTTTACTTTTTTTAGATTAAGAGTATTTCAAAATTCCACAATTACCAATCATGTTGAGAGAATGTCCTTAGTATGAAATTCTATCCATGCTTAGTATTTCCAAGGAAAGATTTGACAAAGTATAATTATGAAAGCAAAAGACAGGAATTTTTCTTAAGTTCTTGAGACCTAAAGTTAATTTGTTTTCCAGGATGTTGCTGATATTTCTGCTAGAACTGTGGTAGTGTCTATTTTATTGCTCACTTTTTAATTTTATTCCAGTTTGATAAAAATCTGATACTGGTTTTATTTTGCATTTGTATAGGGTGTTTATTTGATAAGAAATCTCCCTAATTATCTAAGAAATATATTTTTAAAAAATTTCTTGCCAAAGGATTCTTTTTATTTACTGCTTAGAATGTTCTTTATTTTTAATTAATTTTTATTGGAGTATTGTTGCATTACAATATTTGGATTCTTTATTCTTTAATCATTCATGATTGTTCATGAATGTTCTGTGGAATGGCAAAGTTCTCTCCTACATTATATTAACTCTTGCAGGTCTTATCTTTATAGTCTAACTCCTTTACTCCATTTAATTAGTTAATTTTATTGTATTGTCTCATCATCTCACATGGGGTTTACTTAATCTGTATCTAGCAAAACATGTAGAAATATTCCATCAAAAGTACCAAAACGAAAAATTATATATGCAGCACAACAAAATGGGAGACCGACGTGATGTACAGTATGAGGTTTACATTTGTTTTTGCCTAACTTGGGAAAATGCAGGTCTGTTGAGAATCCTGTATTATTATGCTGTTTACTTTTTATTCAGAGGATTTAGGAAGTTAAGAGGAATTTATCAATATATATTTTAACAAAGTTATCTAAGAGTTATGGTTAATAATATATTTTTCTTAAAACAATTTTCATTTTTCTTCTCACACTTGAATCTTACCAAGTTGAGGAAATAACACATATTTTATCATCAAAAATTTAATTGAACACAATATAACAATGATGTAGTCTAACAAAAATATATTTAATTCATAGTAATTGGAAAAGGAAAGTTTTAAACTTTTCCAAATCTTAAAAGGTGAAACCAAATCTTTGGTGCTATAAGTGCTCACATTTAAGTAATCAGAATGGAATACCTGACTAGTTATTGTATTAACAGATTGACTGAAATTCTAGCTGATGGAAAAGCATAATTCTCTAGATAATTACTTTTCTGTTGGACTACCTGAAAGCTCCTCTGAATACACAATAGAAGTCTCTGACCCAACTGTACTAGGTAAACCTACAATGAACAGACATTATTTTCATCCTTTAATACCTAGACAAGGGGTCCAAATAAAATAAAGGGCCTTCATCCCTTTAAACACATTGATGCATTTGGTCACACACAGGTGTGCATGGGACTGAATTTAAGTGCAGTTTAGAGAGCTGAATGAGAAATAATATAATTTTCAAGAAATGGAGAGATAAGGGTTGGGTGGAAAGGATAAACCAGAAAGAGATCGTGGGTATGGAGACAGAGGAACTGGTGAGAAGACTGGAGATTGACTCAGTACCAAGTGGGCAGGGAGAAATAATTGCTGGTGGAGAGGTTGGCAGACTACCTCAAAGAACATGATAATTTGCTGTGAGTATCAAATGATGTGTCCTTTGTCTATAAGTGTTTTACATATATGTGGGTTTATTTAGCCCAAATTATTTTTATGTGAATACTTCCAATACATTTGTATACACTATCATTTTTACAAATATTCATTGAGCCCTTGCTATATGCATAAGTATATATATATATATATATATATAAAGATGTATTTAATTATGCATAGAATATGTGTATATTGCTTGTTCTATTTTTAACTGTATCATATAAAGCATATATTTATAAGGCATTCCCTGGTAATCCAGTGGTTAGGACTCTGGCTTTCACTGCGAGGACTCAGATTCAGTCCCTGGTTGAAAAATTATGATCCTGCAAGCTGCCCAGTGAGACCAAAATCCCAGCCCCCCAAGACAAAAAATTAAAAATAAAAACACAACAGCAATAGCAGAGAAAAATAAAATACATATATTTTCAGCTAAATATGCTTACTAAATAGGGCTTCACAGGAGGCACAGTGGCAAAGAATCTGCCTGCCAATGCAGGAAATACAAGAGATACCAGTACTATCCCTGGGTCAGGAAGATCCTCTGGAGAAAGAAATGGCAACCCACTCCAGTATTCTTTCCTGGAAAATTCCATGGACAGAGGGCTACAGTCCATGGGGTCACAGAGTCAGACTAGCCTGAGCAAATGAGCACATACACATACTGACTAAATAGTTTCAGTCTTCTTTATGGCCCCTTTCTCTTATTTTCTACATGTTGAAGCATTTTCTTGTTGTTCAGTGATTAAGTCATGTCCCACCCATGACCACATGGACTACAGTACACTAAGCTCTTCTGTCCTCCACTATCTCCTGGAGTTTGCTCAAATTTATGTCCATTGAGTTAGTGATGATATCTAACCATCTCATCCTTTGCCACTTCTTTCTCTTTTTGTCTTCAATCTTTCCCAGCATTAGGATCTTTTCCAATGATTCGGCTCTCTACATCAGGTGGCCAGAGTATTGGAACTTCAGTTTTAGCATCAGCCCTTCCAATGAATATTCAGGGCTGATTTCCTTTAGGATTGACTGGTTTGATCTCCTTGCTGTCCAAGAGACTCTTAAGAGTCTTCTCCAGCACCACAATTTTAAAGCATCAGTTCTTCAATGCTCATCCTTCTTTATGGTCCAACTCTCATATTTGTACATGTCTACTTGTAAAACCGTAGCTTTGACTACAGGGCCCTTTTGTTGGCAAAGTGATGTCTCTGCTTTTTAAATGTGCTATCTAGGTTTGTCATAGATTTCCTTCCAAAAAGCAAGCATCTTTCAATTTCATGGCTGCAGTCACCATCTGTAACGATTTTGGAGCCCAAGAAAATAACATCTGTCACTGGTCTCACTTTTTCCCTTATATTTGCCATGAAGTGATGGGATATGATGCCATGATCTTCATATCGAACTATTTTATTGATATTTTTCCCCTATCAGTACAAAATATATCCTAGAAACTCTCTTTCAGTCCCATGGTTTTAAATACTGTGTATATGTTATGATTCCCAAACACACTTCTGCTCTGTCACCTGTCTGTAACTTCAGATTTAAACATGCAACTGCTTATGTCACATTTCATTTGGTATAGAATATAGATCTCATAATTTATATACTAAAACAGAATCCTTAACACCTCTCTTGCCAGTGCCAAATACTTAGTTTTCAGTCTCCTTCACTTCAAATTATGGCACTAATGCCCGCTTAGGAAGTTATCTAAGCCAAATATCAAAGGAGTATCCTTTATTTCTGTCTTTTCCTTACCTGTCACTCTATAAACTATCAGTCAGTGACAGTGCTTTTTCTCATGAAATATACATCTAATTGCATGTGCTCTTATCTAGCTCTCTTAGGAGCACCACAGTCCAAACCACAGGAGCTACCATCTTAGCTCCTTTGGTGTTTCTAACCGCAACTCTTACAGTCCTTACTTTATACAACCATCCATATGGTTTAAACAGTTGAAATAAGTTACATGGTTCATCACTACACTACTTAATACTCCAGTGTTCCCACTGACTTCAAGTAAAATCAAATTTGGTACCCTTTGTAAAATAATTAAACCCTAAAGGATTTCATTCTGCTCATCTTTTCTGACACCATCTCTCTCACCGTCCTTAACCATGTTGTTCCAGCTACGTGGCACTCCTTCTATTCCTGCCCTAGGGACTTTGTAATAGCTATATAGTCTTTCTAAAATGTTTCTTCAATTTTACACACATGGTTTCTCTAGTCAATTTAGGGCTCACCTTAAGTATCATCTCTCAAAGTGTCCTCTTGAGCATCCAGTCAAATGCAATTCTCTCCACACATCAGTCCCATCATATCACTTAGCTTTGATTCTCTATAGAGAACCTGTCACAATTTGCTTTTTATTTCTTTATGTTTGTTTACTATCTGATCACTCTAAACTCTGTGAAAACAGGGAGAGTATCTATCTTAGAATCATCACATATCAAGCATTCTATCAATGTTTATTTAAAGAATTACTGTTATGGAAAATCTTTAAGCATGGGCAGATGGCAAGATGAGAAAAAGATTAATGCTTTTTCCATTCTTGAAAAATCCTATTATTTTTATGAAAATATGTCCTGTACTTCAGTCCTGTCTAAATCCACTTTAGAAAAGTCACTTTGGCTAAAGCGATAATTTGGAACTTTCCATTTGATTACTCAATTGATACTGATATATTATTCAAAGTAAATACATACTTGAGTTACTGCTGAGTAATTTGGAAAATATAGGTAGATTTTGATTAGAGGTAGGGAATTAAAGACTATTTTTAAATTTTATTTCAGGACATTGCTATACGATATGTAGTTACAATTCAATGTAAATTTTCTTAAAATCATGTTATTTTGGAGAAGAATTGCTGTTATATGAATCAGAGGAACAGAAAAAATATTTTGTACGATTTTTTTGCACTCTATTTTTTGTGCTTATTTCTATAGTAGGTTTCCAAATTAGAAAGGTAAGTAATTTATAATTGATATATGCTAAATTATATGAACTCCTGAGACTATACCATATTCTGTACAGTTAGACAAAGCAACCTTATATATCCTTGGGACATTAATTTACCTTGAACTTTTGTGGGAAAAACATTATTTTCCCATGAAAACAGGCAAATAGAAATGTTGTTATACATGACTCTTTTAAGTTAAAATGTCACTCTTTGAAGAAATTACTCCATTAACCTGACTGATTTGTGTTATGATCCACACCTCCCTGACTGTGGAATTTCCCTCCTTTGCAGTAGCAAATAGACAATTTGGTAGAAAAATACAGACATCATTGGCCTGTAATACAAAATTATTTTATAGTAGAATTTCATATTAATTGAAGGATATGAAGGTAAATGAGAAACAAATTGGTATTATTGCCAGATATTACTAAGTGCATGAAAGGAAATTTATATAGGATTGGGAAGAATCAGATCTAGACCAACTTTCACCTTTTTTTTAAACTTTTTTCAAAACCGCACACATTTAAACTATAAATAGCAAAATACTTCTTCACCAGTTTTGTTATGTGGCGGCTTTAGAGTCAGAAACCTAAACTTATAGTGTCCTCCTATTTACTAGGTAGCAAAACTAGTTAATGGGATTTACATCTCTGGGCCTCAGTTCCCTCATCTGTAAAGGAAAGGATTAGTTTGTATTCTTAAGTCTCCTTCAGAATTGATCTGCTGTGATTCTGTTTCCTTTTCTTTTTCATTATGTCTCATTAAAAGTAGGTCTCTTCGTTTTTAGATTTTCTGTGTCTCTATTCAAAACCACTCATTTCCGATTCTCTCTATTTCATGTCTGAAAAATGTTAATGTGGATTGATGGTCCTATCTTTATTCATGTATCCTATCTTCTTCAGAGACAAACACTAGGTGATGAGAATTGTAATTGCTGGAATCAGAGAACCTCAGAATACCACTAAATCCACAATTATTCATTCCATAGAATATACTGATGAACAGAATAGAAGAGCTTGTTATCTGTTTTTGTGGTTAGTAATGTAGCTGTAAACATTCCTCTCTTCCAGAGATACAGTGATCCTCATTTGTAAATGACATTGGGGAATGTGAAGCTCCTTTTAGAAGCTAGGAACTGATTGTCACTCTTGGTTATTGCAGCAGACAACTTTGACTGTAAAAGCTATCCTTGGACACAGTGGTGGCTCATCTCTAAGAACTAGTGAAAGAAGCCTTTTTGTGTTTATCTGTCAGCACTAATTCTTACTGACCTTTCATGTTGACACTGTTAAGTCACATTTCCAGATACTAGCCATTCTTACTTAAATCTGAGGATGATATTTCAGTCATAGCTTGGATCTTCTGAAGATCTTTTATGGGGAATGGGATTTGAAACTAGATAAGAGTCATATTAACATGTTATATTAAAATAAAGTATTAATTTCATTGGTGTATATAGTATATTTAACCATCAGATAGAAAGCCAAGTCTCAGGGTTAAACTGAGAAAATATAATTAATTATAAATAATTTTATGTGAGGTTAATATAACAATTAAAGAAACAGATTATAGTAAGAATAAAGCACTTTAAGCTTTTGATGACTATTGCAGATTTAGTCACTTTGGTCATGTGTAAATCTTTGCAACCCGATGGACTGTAAACTGCCAAGCTTCTCTGTCTGTGGGATTCTCCAGGCAAGAATACTGGAGTGGGTTGCCATGCCCTCCTCCATGGGATCTTCTCAACCCAGGGATCAAACCCACATCTCTTACGTCTTCTGTACTGGCAGGCAGGTTCTTTAGCACTAGCATCACCTAGGAAACCCTTTGACAACTGGTATGTTACTATTATTAAATTATTGGAAGGAATCATTTAAGGAAATGGGGAAGGCTTATTGTAAGATATTTGACTTCCATTGCTGCCAGATGCTGATCATTCTGAATTCCTATCTTTTTTCGAGTGTCTTGTGAATCTTTCTAGCTTCCCACCAAAAGAACAGGTAACAACTGGTGTTGAGAAGAAAGGGAAAATAAAGAAAAAGGAAAAGTTTTTCCAGTTCCAGTTGGGGTTATCTATTTTTTTTTTTTAAATTCCTTTCTATTTTCAGGAGCTGGGGATATGGCTTCCTTTCAACCACAAGGTTATCAATTAGGGGGAATGTGGGAATAAAATACTCCTAATGACATTAACGAACCACAAATATTACATTCCTTTGAAGTACTGAATACTATCCTCAAAAGTTATATGATTAGAGGTTCAAAATTTATATTGTCTTCAAGAATATGTGAATGTCCAGAAGCCAGCTGATTCACTGTGATATAGCAGCACTTCTGGAAGAAATAGAAGAATGTTTTTCAGAAGCTATTATGTATAATAATTCATTAAGCAAGAAATATATTAATAGTGATTCTGGCATTGTCTGTTTAAAAGAGACAATGTTAAGTAGAATAGAAAAAATTGATAATTCAACAGAAAAATCAGCATGAAATTAAGAATTGGATATTTTCTACATATTATATATAGAGAATAAAATGAATGTGTTGGTATTATACCTTGAATAATGCCAAGAGTCAAAATGGACTATGGATGATTATACAATTTATGTTTTATTCTCATGTTGCAATCTGTGTATATGATTAAAATTTCATATATTTTAAAAGACTATAGTCCAATTATGTATATTTTATAGCTCTCTTAAATAAAAAAGATATAATGGAAAGACATACTATTGGGGGTAGGCACTACCATGTAGTGCCAACTTGGACTGTAATTAAACTTATATCCTTAGAAAACACCTATTACCTAACTATAACAAAAAAAGTTAAAACCTTTTCCAAATCAAATATTGTGTGAGAAAATATAGCACCTGGGAATATTACTTTTATATGAGGTGTTTTCCAAACAGCAGAAAGAAAAATAACCTTTAAGCTGATAATAGGGAATAATGGTACTATTTAATATTTATTGAATGATCACATTATACCAAGCACTGTGTTAAGTGCTTTACATTAAATTCTCCCTTTATCCTTCCAGTAACCTTACAGGATAGGTACTGCTGTTATTTTATAGCTATAAAATAGGCTTAGGAAGATTAAATGAAGTTGTTCAAGGGCACATAGTAGTAAGTGTTGGAGCAGGGCTTGACTCAGGTTCAGTCACTTACTCTCTACACCCTTTTGCTTTTAACATACATATTTGGAAACTTATTTACAAGTGCTGAAAATAGCAGACATTTTTACTGTATATAAATAATTAAAATCAATATAAGATTCTTATCTACAATGTATTAATAATTTGGAATGAGAGCCTCAAGTTATTCCAGCTTACATGCTATTTAAAATCCTGACATGTTAATCTTGATTGCATTTTGATACCTTTTGACCTTTAATATCTGTCTGTAGATCAAGTTTTATTTGATAAAGTACCTCTTTAAATAGAGATTCTCATTCATTAATGGTTAAAATTATTTTTTTCAGAACTCAGTTCAGAAACACATGACAGTACTAATACAGTTTGCCCGGGCAGAGAGATTATCTTTGACCCAACACAAAATAAACATTGTACCCCTGTGAAGCCATGTTTCCTTTTTCCGTTTAAAAATATCAAACTATAGTTAAGGATTTTAAGTCACAGGACTGTAGATTAAGGAATGTCACTTAAGCAAGGACTTAATCATTCTCCTATCCATCTCAAGTCAAAGGTAACTTATTTGTCATTTCTTTCCAAGTGTATTTTAACCAATGATCCTAAATGGCTTTTGGAAGTTGTTGCTGGTTTGTTCTTTAGTCACTAAGTAGTGTCCAATTCTTTGCGACCCTGTTGACTGTGGCTTGCCAGGCTCCTCTGTCCATGGGATTTACCAGGCAAGAATATTGGAGTGGGTTGTTATTTCATTCTTCAGGGAACTTTCCCTGGAAGTTTTTGTTTGTTTGTTTGTGTTCTGGGAGTTGGCAGGACCCATGGGGCTTTTCTAAAATAGTGAATCTCTGCATATGAGACCATCATACTCAATAGCTTTTCCTCTGCCCCACAGCAAAGGAAACTAAGCCAAGACAACAAAAGTCATTTGATTGAAATAGACTTTGTAAAATGAATTCCACTTTTCTTTCAAAGCTCATAATGTTACTCCAAAGTAATTATATAAGATTAAGCTCACTTATAAAATATGGACTAAGCCACAGTGAGGCTAGTTTGCCACATAGATGAAGCCAGGGATTGTAGTGATAAACCTTGTGGGCACCAAGTGTTTCAGAGTCATTAAAATTGTGTTCCAATTAGTTCTAAAGTTTATTTGGGCTAAACTAAGTCTTTGACCAAGGAGAGAAATCAATTTTCATACAGGAAACTTCTTAGGACAAGAGGCTAAAATCTCAAAGAACAATAATGGTCACTTGAAGGAAAACACATTTTATGCCAGTTGGATAAATCAGAGAGGCTTCCCTGGTGGTTCAGTGATAAAGAATCTACCTGCCAATACAGGAGATGCAGGATCCATTCCTGGGTTGGGAAGATCCCCTGGAGAAGGAAACAGCCAACCTACTCCAGTATTTTTCTCAGAAGTTCCGATGGACAGAGGAGCCTGGTGGGCTACAGCTCAAGAGGTCACAAAAGAGTTAGACTCGACTTGCATCTAAGCAACAACAACAAATATGGACAAGTCAGAAGAATAGATTGCACACTGTCATAGTTATATAGTCTGTGCCTGGTTTTATTTTATGTTCACAATCCTCAAAGTTCAGAATTTCTGTGAAAATTAGTTTGAAGTATTTGTAAAATAATGAGGGCTGTATTTCAAATAGAATCTAATATAGTTTAAATGACTTTACTGTAAATTATGGAAATTTTTAATTTGTGAAACAAAAAAAATTGCTAGAAAGAATGATCCTACAATGTTTTATTATGCTGCATAGATTTGCAGTTCTTTATCATTAAAAAAATGAAAATCATTTAAAACTTGTCTATAATGGCAATTTATTTCTTTGACCAACACCAACTTGAACACATATCCATTCTAAATTTGAAATCAAAATGCTTTGAATACAGCTTATGAGCCTCTTTGTTTTGAGGGGGAAAGAACCACTAAAGCAAACTGAAGAGAAAGGGGAGATAATAGAGGTTGGAAGTAACCTTTTGGCAAAGAGGAACAAGAGCAGTGGAATAATTTAATTGCTCATCAGCTAATTATACGGTATTATAATGTTAATGTGTCTTCATCATGACAATGTAATAGGTATAGATTGAAGCATATGAAAAAGAAAGTGTTGATGCAGTAATTATAAGTAAGAGTGGAGCTGTTAGAGTAATTATAATGCTTCATCGGGTAATTAACGTATTGTTCAACTTGAAATGAGAAACAGTGAAAAAGTTAAATATTGAAGGACATGCCTTTGACACTCCAGAGATGTCTTTGAGCCTTTGAAGAGAGGAGAATATTCTATGTTGATACAGTATTTTCCTGATTTTCTTTCCCATGATTTATTATTTTTTCAGTTATGTGTGCTGCTAAAGAACACAGTAATTTGAGTGTGAAATGTTACTGGTGGTTAATTTTTTAATGTAATATGATTCATGTAGCTGCTATTTCTTTTTAACTTTTGTCTCATTTTGTATTCTGCAGGTCATTAAATAAGTAAAAACTTTAAAAATCAAACTAGCTCAAAATGAAATACTGTATGTGAACAATTCTATAAACTAAAGATGGTGATAATTATTCTTTAACAGACCTGAGCAGTTTCTTCTGAGAAGTTTGGGGATTTTCCTTGTATTTTAATATCAGTGGGTAACCTGAGTTTTTTATTTTTTTAACTCATCAGCTGAGAAATATCCATTTACTGTAAAGTCCCTTGATTGGATTATAAAGAATAAGAGCAACAAGTAAGCACTGACAACAAGTGTTGGGCAGCTACAATTTTGTGAGCTGTCTGCTAATTTTCTTTGAATAAAAGCTCAATATCATCTATATGCAAAACACTGTTCTGAATATTATATATACATATATATAAATGCAATATCTACCTTATTTCTTTTTCATTCATACATTTTACAGAAGTGATAGCTACCAGAGCAGAGGTTAGCGAACTTGACTGAGATCATTTGTCTCAGTGGTAGAACTGGGGTTTGAACCCAAGTGGCTGGCATTGGGCTGTAGACCCTACACTACTCCCAGTTCTCAATTCAGGGGCTTGTTAGAAGACTCATGAAAAGTTTGTGGGTTCATATTAGAACAAGGGGGTTAGCCAAGATTTAAAGAGCTGAGGGTGAAGGATAAATAGAATCTATATAGGTAAAGGAGAAGGAAGCAATTATATATGCAGTAGTTGAAGATGGCAAAGAGAAATCAATTTGGTTGCAGTGGAAGGTCATGAAGAGGAATCCTAGAAGAAACAAACAGACAAACTTTAGACTTAGTATAGAGCTTAATTATAAACAGCTTGAAGGCCAACCTGAGAAATTCCTTAACTTATCCTACTCAATGTATGTGGATTTCCCAAATGCTTATGATCAACACATATATGTTACCATGCTAGGTATGGAGGAGGATAGAGGACTATTAGCAGAGGAATTACAAATAATGATGCATTAATACTTTAAGTTTTCAAATTAATGAAAAAAGATCTAAATTTCTGGGACCATAATTCCTGCTGAAACTTCATTTTGTTATTTTGAGATCACAGGCTGCCAAGCCATCACTATTAATACTTTTATAAATTTTCTATAAAGAGCTGTGATTTTTAATTTTGTTCTTATGAATGTTCACATCAGATTGTGTTAAGGGATAAATATATCACATGACTGAGAAAAATAGACAAGCAATTTCTTTTTAAAATCAGTAGAAGGGGGAAAAAAAGAAAAAATGCTGCTATAATGTTTCAATTTACCCAATTATGGTGTATTAATTTTCATCAATAAAAATTAATGTAAACTATTAAAAATCAATTGGAAATAATGGAAACAGAGACAGACTTTATTTTCCTGGGCTCCAAAATCACTGCAAATAGTGACTGCAGCCATGAAATTAAAAGGCTTTTATTCCTTGGAAGAAAAGCTATGACCAACCTAGATAGCATATTAAAAAGCAGAGACATTACTTTGTCAACAAAGGTCCATCTATACAAAGCTATGGTTTTTCCAGTAATCATGCATAGATGTGTGAGTGAGACCATAAAGAAAGCTGAGCACTGGAGAACTGATGCTTTTGAACTGTGATGTTGGAGAAGACTCTTGAGAGTTCCTTGGACTGCAAAGAGATCCAGCCAGTCAATCCTAATGGAAATCTGTCCTGAATATTCATTGGAAGGACTGTTACTGAAGCTGGAACTCCAATACTTTGGCATCTGATGTGAAGAGCTGACTCATTGGAAAAGACCCTGATGCTGGGAAAGATTGAGGGCAAGAGGAGAAGGGAATGACAGAGAATGAAATGGTTGGATGGCATCACCGACTCAATGGACAAGAGTTTGAGCAAGCTCTGGGAGTTGCTGATGAACAGAGAGGCCTGGCCTGCTGCAGTCCATGGGGTCACAAAGAGTTGCACACTACTGAGCAACTGAAGTGATTAAAAATCAATGCATTTTTTAAAAATTGGAGTATAATGCACATTTTAAAGCAAATAGAACTGGAGCAAAGTACTCATTATCTAGGACAGTTCTAACTTTAAAAAATTGATTTAAACGTTGGACTCTCAAATTTAAAATATGTATTGGGTTGGCCAAAATTTAAAAAAACTTGAAGGAACTTTTTCCCACCTAATATATATTGGAACTTGGGTTTTCCTGGTGGGGTTCAGTGGTAAAGAATCCACCTGCCAGTTCAGGAGCTGCAGGAGACATGGGTTCAATATCCTGGTCAGGAAGATATCCTGAAAGAGGAAATGGCAGCCTACTCCAGTATTCTTGCCTAGAGAACCCCATAAACAGAGGATCCTGGTTGGTTCCATCCAGGGTCACAAAGAGTAGGACATGATTGATTACACACAGTCAATATTTATATAATTACATGCATTTTGAAGGTTGTCTGCTTTCTTATTTTAATGGTCTATTTACCTTCTTAAAATTTAGGGAAAAAAAGCTGGACAGTTAGACAGATTGGTTCACTTAAATTTAGTATACTGTGTGCTAAGAGTTTCCATAGCATATCAGGATTGTAAGATTGGTGTAAGTGTAAGGTGGGGTCTGTTTTGTTGTTCAGCATGTAGCTGAAAACACAATCCCATCTGGAGGCTGTGCTTGGAATGATATGGATTCTTTCTTTTAGGGGTCTTGTGGGTTGGCACCTCTATAGTAAAAGAAGCACAGGTCTTAAAGTCAATGATCCCAGGAACTGATTCAATTAGCCTCTCTGAATCTTACTTTCCATATTATGAGAGAGGTAATAATAATTTCTGTCTTTCAGGGTTGTTGAGAAATTAAAAATACACATAAAATGGTTATCATGGAAGCTGGCACATGTTCATTATTCAGTTAAAATTGTCTATGATTATTTCTATTCAGCTTAAGAGAGATACTGAACAATGCTTTGCACTATTTAATAAGAAGTTCTGAAAAGTTTAAAACAAATCCATGAAATTATGTTGTGACTTTCTTTTAAAATATTAATTATGATTGTTCTCTTTCTGTAATGCAAGAAAGACTAAGAGTTAAAACAGCAAAATGTAGTCATGGAAAGTATCCTCCGTTCCATACCTTTCATGAAGAGTGGAAAATTGCAATTGTCAGAGGTTATTTTAACTAAGAAAGAACTAATGCTAGTTGTAACTCTTTGAAACAGGTTTTATATGTAATAATTCCAGTACAATGAGTATAAGTCAGTATCCTTCACAGGAAATTTACAGTATGCATAAATACACATATGACTTATAGAACACATTGCATTGTGGTTACTCATTTATTAGCCCACACACATATACTGTAACACTTACTAATTTCCTATGCTAGGTGTTTCTTTGCTCAACTGTGAATATCATGCAAGCAGACATTATTTCTCTCATTTAATTTTATGCCTTGCAAAATCTAGTATAGCATACTTGGAACATACTAAGTATTTAATGCATATTTACTAAATAAGCAGATACATGAACTTTCACATTGTTGGAGATGACCCAATGTAGGAAAGATGTTGATTTTTTAAATTCACACAGTTTACAAACTACCGGTTTGTCAGAAGCATTGTTTCTTTTCTAAACAAAATTTATATCACAATGGTAACAATGAACATAGTCAAACACATATTTATATTGTACTTAATTTTGCTTTCCCCCACTTCCTCTGACTATTTCCTGGAAGAAATATACATTACTGGTGAAAGATTGAAAAAAAATGAGAAAAGAACATTCTTTTTTTTTTTTTTTTCAAAAACAACTGAGAA
>SJYQ01002165.1:93931-124328 GCA_006410935.1 Redunca redunca
TTAATATTTTAACACATAGGCTCTTTGAAAAATGAATAATGAGTTTTGCTTTAATTGTCATCAAATTTAATACTCTAATGTGATATTGTTTTGGTGCCTTGAGCAACATTACTAAATTTAATAAAATATTGTTTAATAATACAAACGATTGGCTACATACCCAGCTTTTCTGTGATCCCGAGGGTCTTCCACTACCTTCATTACAGAAGTAATCTTGATATCACTAATTTATTTTTTTTAATTACCCATCGAAAATGTACAAAGAATAAATAAAAGATTTGGGAATAGAAACCAGGCTGCAAACATTATCGTACAATTCCAAATGGACGAAAATGGAACATTTTATACTTCTGAGTACCACTTCTCCCTACCATTTATTTGGAATTTAAACTTATGAACAAACTCAAAATTCATCCATCAGTATCCTTTTCCAGTTTCTTATCATCTCTCAAATGGAAAAAGTCATTCACTTTTTATCTGCAGGTTGTTGTTTTTATGTCAGCGGTCCTTCCCCCATTTCTTCTTTATTCCCCCTTTATTTTTTTCAGGTAAAGAAAATACACACTGAACTTTCCTCCTCTTTTATTATACTTTCTGTCCCATAGACATGTGTCTTCCTGGCATTCTAATTCCAGAAACTACAGTCTACCACATTCACCCTTCCTTATTCTTAGAACCACTTTCTAGCACATCTACTTCTTTATCTCAAAAAACATCAAGAATCAGCTCCATATGGAAATCTATGGGCAGATAGTAACAAAACCCCACCTACATCATATACTATTAAAGTACTTTATTCCCTAACCATTTTTCATTTTAAATGAAAAAATATGACTCTTTCCAAAGACTGTTTTCTGAAAATCATATCTACATCTAAAATATCCCATCTGGTAATAACAACTGATATTTAAATACATCCTTATAAAAAGAGACAAAGACACTGTAATAAAGTGGTCTTTGTTCATGTTTATTTGAATATAAAGCTTTGAAGCCATGCATTTTGTAGTAACCAAAGCTGTTTTCAAACAAATGTTGGTCTATTTCAATTTTTATTAAACTAGTTTTCTAAAATGTTCTCTTAAGTTATTCCTCTACTGAATTTACATATTTTTACTTCCACTTTTTAAAATGTATCAAAATAAACAGTCCCAGTGCTGAAGTTAGGAAAAAGAAAAATCAATGCCTTCCAATTTTCAGTTATGTTTTCTTTCAAACTTTCAGTATATGTGGGATAAAATAATTTTTGTACATTAACAAATTGTTCAAAGAGTCTGGATTTCTATAATCATAATCAGCAGAATCCATATATGGCATTTCCATATTGCTTTCTAACATCTTGAGTTTATTAGTGGAAAATTTAATTTGTGCAAATCAGCCTGAGGCAAAAGGAGTATGAAATTAACTTGACACATATATTTGATGTTTTTTAGTATTTCTCAGTTTTGCAATATAACCACAACATGGCAACCCAGCATAAATGTGGAGATCTATAGTGTCACTTCCAATTACCACATTACTGTAAACAGCTGTAACTTGCTGAAAACTCAGCCAGGATTCGTTATCTTCTGGGTTTTATCTGAGAAGGCATGCATCAACACTACATATGAAATGAAATGTTTGAAAATTCCAAACTTTCATTAATGGTCTGAATGTTGGTTTAGAATCTATTTTCAAAACTGATGTTTAGCAATATTAATATACTTAGCAGTGTTCTTGTTCAGGCTCAGAGGAAGCACTGAAAGCCAACCAAGTTCCTTAACCTTCAGACTTGCTCTCAATTCCCACTCCACATTCACAACAGGAAGCAGGCTAGTGACTAGGGAAATTGCCATAATAATCTTCTTCACCACTTCTATTTCCTTCTTTGATTCTTCTCTGCCATATGATTTAAAATAAAGTGTCAGAGAACAACCTTTTGATATGTGCATTCAGCCATTATCTTTGCTAAAGAATAGTGATTTCAAAATATGGTTCATAAATAGAGTGGCCATTTAACATTTTCCCCCAAATTGAGATACTTCTGAAAGTAAAAGATGTCACTGTTAATAATTATACCATGACAACAGATTTATAATAGCTTTTATCATACCCAGAGATCTGGTCATCTTCCCAGATCTCTGCCCTGCAAGAGAATCATTTGGTGTGATTGTTCACAGACCTGTCTTCTTGGAGCTCAACAGCTGAATCTGAATTTCTGGGTTTATAGCCTGGTAATCTTCATATTTAGGAATCTTTTCAGGTGGTTCTTAAAGGTACAAAAATAATAGTAGTGACATATAATAATTACCATGTACCAGACACTTGTCTACTATTTCACATATGTTGCTCCTTGAATCCTCATAAGCACTACCATAGAATGATAGAATGATGCACGAATCATTCAAGAATAAAAAGGCATATTCCTGAGAAATGTGGCTAATGGACTCATATGGACGATTGCTAAAGATTTACATATTACCTAGACTTTTGGCACCTTGAGGGATACAGCTACAATGTAATAATCTGTGATTTTGGAAAGAAATTGAAAATGTGAGAGGAAAGGCTTTAATGGAAAAGCAACATTTTAGCTGGTCCTGAAAATTGGAGAGTGTGGTGGGCAAAGAATAAGCCTAAAAGAATGAGACGGACATGATCATGCCATCATTATATATATATAAGTGTGACAGTTCATGTGGCAGGAGCTGGTGTCTGGTTAGAGCACCATTAGTGCAGAAAAGTGGCTTTTGTTGTTAAAGGTGAAAGAATTCCCTGATGGCTCAGCAGTAAAAGAATCCGCCTGCCATGTAGGAGACACAGGAAATGTGGGATCGATCCCTGAGTCAGGAAGATACTTTGAAGGACGAAATAGCAACTCATTCCAATATTCTGGCCTGTGAAATCCCATGGACAGAGGAAGGAGCCTGACAGGGTACATCCCATAGGATTGCAAAGAGTTGGACGTGAGTGAGCATACATGCATGTGAAAGGATTAAAAGATGCTGTTAGACATATGTCTTTCCATTTTTTTCTCCCATATCTTCTCAGTACTTAAAAGTTTGTAGTTGCTGGCTAGATCTCACTGCTTCCTCCAGCAAATACAGTTGTGGCAGTCAAAAATACAGGAGAACTAACATGCCTTTAGGAATAGTCCCCAACCAATGGCCAAATTTGGTGGTAGATTAATACCCCAGTTCCCTTACCTACTGTGCTAAATAACTCCTATTCTAAATATAATAATGATACCTCATAGCCCCCACCCTCATCCCAAAAGCCCCAGCAGGATTCAAAAAAGCAACATGATTGATAAATTACCCTTGGCTATTGCTTTCTCACCTCTCTTTTGTTTTCTCATTTCCCTACCCTTCTTTCCTGGAAACATTTACCAAAAATTTGTGCTTGAATCTTTGATTAAGAGTTGGTTTCTGGAAGAACCCAAACTAAAACAACATAGTCTCATGGGGGGTGGGGGGGGGCGGGCAATAGAATGGGAAAGACTAGATATCACTTCAAGAAAATTAGAGATACCAAGGGAATGTTTCTTGCAAAGATGGGATCAATAAAGGACAGAAATGGTATGGATCTAATAGAAGCAGAACATATTAAGAAGAGGTGGCAAGAATACACAGAAGAACTGTATGAAAAAGATCTTCATGACCCAGATAAGGAGATCAGTCCTGGGTGTTCATTTGAAGGACTGATGTTGAAGCTAAAACTCCAAATTTTGGCCAGCTGAAGTGAAAAACTGATGCTTTGGAAAAGACCCTGATGCTGGGAAAGATTGAAAGCAGGAGGAGATGTGAATGACAGAAGATGAGATGGTTGGATGGCATCACCAACCCAATGGACATGAGTTTGAGCAAGCTCTGGTAGTTGGTGATGGACAGGGATGCCTGGCAGGTTGGAGTCCATGGGATCACAAATAATTGGACAGGACCAAGCTACTGAACTGAACTGAATTGGCAGGAAATATGGATTTTATCTAGTTGCTTACTAAAGAAGTCAACTAGCCATTAAGGAAATTTTTAGCCGGAAGATTGATAAACTTTATATTGCAGCAATAAAACTAGTAGCAAGGAGAGAGTAGATAACTGCGAAAGTGATGGTGGCTTTACAAATTATTTTGAAGGCAGTTGCAGGATTATGTTACAAGTAGCCTCCACAGAGGTAGTGACACAAGAAAGGGAGACATGGGAGATTAAATGATTTCATTGATTTAGGGTGAAGAGGGAAATTGTTTATATGAAATGATGAAAAAATCAAAGTTCTGAGTTCAGCAATCTGAGTATGAAGTAACCAGGGATATTACCTACAACCATGACATAAGTTGTTCTCTGTACCAGCCCAACATGTATTTACTATTTACATGAAATATTCACAGCCTTGTATTCATGAATGGCATCCTTTGATAGTATAGTAAACAACTTGCAAAATACAATGGGTCAGTTCAGTTCAGTTCAGTCACTCAGTCATGTCCGACTCTTTGCGACCCCGTGAATCGCAGCACGCCAGGCCTACCTGTCCATCACCAAATCCCGGAGTTCACTCAGACTCACGTCCATTGAGTCAGTGATGCCATCCAGCCATCTCATCCTCTGTCGTCCCCTTCTCCGCCTGCCCCCAATCCCTCCCAGCATCAGAGTCTTTTCCAATGAGTCAACTCTTCACATGAGGTGGCCAAAGTGCTGGAGTTTCAGCTTTAGCATCATTCCTTCCAAAGAAATCCCAGGGCTGATCTCCTTCAGAATGGACTGGTTGGATCTCCTTACAGTCCAACGGACTCTCAAGAGTCTTCTGCAACACCACAGTTCAAATGCATCAATTCCTTGGCGCTCAGCTTTCTTCACAGTCCAGCTCTCACATCCATACATGACCACTGGAAAAACCATAGCCTTGACTAGATGGACCTTAGTCAGCAAGGTAATGTCTCTGCTTTTGAATATGCTATCTAGATTGGTCATAACTTTTCTTCCAAGGAGTAAGCGTCTTTTAATTTCATGGCTGAAGTCACCATCTGCAGTGATTTTGGAGCCCCAAAAAATAAAGTCTGATACTGTTTCCACTGTTTCCTCAGCTATTTGCCATGAAATGATGGGACCAGATGCCATGATCTTTGTTTTCTGAATGTTGAGCTTTAAGCCAACTTTTTCACTCTCCTCTTTCAATTTCATCAAGAGGCTTTTTAGTTCCTCTTCACTTTCTGCCATAAGGGTGGTGTCATCTGCATATCTGAGGTGATTGATATTTCTCCTGGCAATCTTGATTCCAGCTTCTGTTTCTTCCAGTCCAACGTTTCTCATGATGTACTCTGCAGATAAGTTAAATAAGCAGGGTGACAATATATAGCCTTGAGGCACTCCTTTTCCTATTTGGAACCAGTCTGTTGTTCCATGTCCAGTTCTAACTACTGCTTCTTCACCTGCATACAGATTTCTCAAGAGGCAAGTCAGGTGGTCTGGTATTCCCATCTCTTTCCGAATTTTCCCCAGTTTATTGTGATCCACAGTCAAAGGTTTTGGCATAGTCAATAAAGCAGAAATAAATGTTTTTCTTGGACTCTCTTGCTTTTTCCATGATCCAGCGGATGTTGGCAATTTGATCTCTGGTTCCTCTGCCTTTTCTAAAACCAGCTTGAACATCAGGAAGTTCATGGTTCACGTATTGCTGAAGACTGGCTGGGAGAATTTTGAGCATTACTTTACTAGCATGTGAGATGAGTGCAATTGTGCGGTAGTTTGAGCATTCTTTGGCATTGTCTTTCTTTGGGATTGGAATGAAAACTGAGCTTTTCCAGTCCTGTGGCCACTGCTGAGTTTTTCAAATGTGCTGGCATATTGAGTGCAGCACTTTCACAGCATCACCTTTCAGGATAGCTCAACTGGAATTCCATCACCTCCACTAGCTTTGTTCATAGTGATGCTTTCTAAGGCCCACTTGACTTCACATTCCAGGATGTCTGGCTCTAGATGAGTGGTCACACCATCGTGATTATCCGGGCCGTGAAGTTCCTTCTGGTACAGTTCTTCTGTGTATTCTTGAAACCTCTTAATATCTTCTGCTTCTGTTAGATCCAGACCATTTCTGTCCTTTATCGAGCCCATCTTTGCATGAAATGTTCCCTTGGTATCTCTAATTTTCTTGAAGAGATCTCTAGTCTTTCCCATTCTGTTGTTTTCCTCTATTTCTTTGCATTGATCACTGAAGAAGGCTTTCTTATCTCTTCTTGCTATTCTTTGGAACTCTGCATTCAGATGCTTATATCTTTCCTTTTCTCTTCTCTTCATTTCACAGCTATTTGTAAGGCCTCCCCAGACAGCCATTTTGCTTTTTTGCATTTCTTTTTCATGGGGATGGTCTTGATCCCTGTCTCCTGTACAATGTCATGCACCTCATTCCATAGTTCATCAGGCACTCTATCTGTCAAATCTAGGCCCTTAAATCTATTTCTCACTTCCACTGTATAATCATAAGGGATTTGATTTAGGTCATACCTGAATGGTTTAGCGGCTTTCCCTACTTTCTTCAACTTGTGTCTGAATTTGGTAATAAGGAGTTCATGATCTGAGCCACAGTCAGCTCCTGGTCTTGTTTTTGTTGACTGTATAGAGCTTCTCCGTCTTTGGCTGCAAAGAATATAATCAGTCTGATTTCGGTGTTGACCATCTGGTGATGTCCTAGAGTCTTTTCTTGTGTTGTTGGAGGAGGGTGTTTGCTATGACCAGTGCATTTTCTTGGCAAAACTCTTAGTCTTTGCCCTGCTTCATTCCACATTCCAAGGCCAAATTTGCGTCTTACTCCAGGTGTTTCTTGACTTCCTACTTTTGCATTCCAGTCCCCTATCATGAAAAGGACATCTCTTTTGGGTGTTAGTTCTAAAAGGTCTTGTAGGTCTTCATGGAACCGTTCAACTTCAGCTTCTTCAGCGTTACTGTTTGGGGCATAGACTTGGATTACTGTGATATTGAATGGTTTGCATTGGAGAGAAACAGAGATTCTGTCATTTTTGAGATTGCATGCAAGTACTGCATTTCAGACTCTTTTGTTGACCATGATGGCTACTCCATTTCTTCTGAGTGATTCCTGCCCGCAATAGTAGATATAATGGTCATCTGAGTTAAATTCACCCATTCCCGTCCATTTTAGTTCACTGATTCCTAGACTGTCGACGTTCACTCTTGCCATCTCTTGTTTGACCACTTCCAATTTGCCTTGATTCATGGACCTGACATTCCAGGTTCCTATGCAATATTGTTCTTTACAGCATCAGACCTTGCTTCTATCACCAGTCACATCCACAGCTGGGTATTGTTGTTTTTTTTGGCTCCATCCCTTCATTCTTTCTAGAGTTATTTCTCCACTGATCTCCAGTAGCGTGTTGGGCACCTACTGACCTGGGGAGTTCCTCTTTCAGTATCCTATCATTTTGCCTTTTCATACTGTTCATGGGGTTCTCAAGGCAAGAATACTGAAGTGGTTTGCCATTCCCTTCTCCAGTGGACCACATTCTGACAGACCTCTCCACCATGACCCACCTATCTTGGGTTGCCCCCCGGGCATGGCTTAGTTTCTTTGAGTTAGACAAGGCTGTGGTCCTAGTGTGATTAGATTGACTAGTTTTCTGTGAGTATGGTTTCAGTGTGTCTGCCCTCTGATGCCGTCTTGCAACACCTACCATCTTACTTGGGTTTCTCTTACCTTGGGCGTGGGGTATCTCTTCACGGCTGCTCCAGCAAAGCGCAGCCACTGCTCCTTACCTTGGATGAGGGGTATCTCCTTACTGCCACCCTTCCTGACCTTCAACGTGGAATGCCTCCTCTAGGCCCTCCCGCGCCCAGGCAGCCACTGCTCCTTGGGCGTGAGGTTGATCCTCCCAGCCGCTGCCCCTGGCCCCGGAACGGGGTGGCTCCTCTCAGGCACCATCTCTGGCCTCGGACGCGGGGTAGCTCCTCTCGGCCACGCTTAGTGCGCCGGCCAGTCATAGCCGCCTGCACTTAGTGCCCCAGCGGTCAGTGAAATGTAAAGTAGGCAATCCAGTTCAGTTCAGTCCCTCACTTGTGTCCGATTATTTGCTACCCAATGGACTGCAGCATGCCAGGCCTCCCTGCCCATCACAAACTCCTGGAGTTTACTTGAACTCATTCACGCCCATTGAGTCAGTGACGCCACCCAACCATCTCATCCTCTGTCATCCCCTTGTCCTCCCACCTTCAGTCTTTCCCAGCATCAGGGTCTTTTTAAATGAGTCAGTTCATATCAGGTGGCCAAAGTATTGGAGTTTCAGCGTCAATATCAGTCCTTACAGTGAATATTCAGGACTGATTTCCTTTAGGATGGACTGGTTGGATCTCCTTGCAGTTCAAGAGACTCTCAAGAGTCTTCTCCAATACCACAGTTCAAAAACACCAATTCTTTGGCATTCAGCTTTTTTAATAGTCCAACTCTCACATCCATACATGACTACTGGAAAAACCGTAGCCTTGACTAGATGGACCTTTGTTGGCAAAGTAATATAAGTAGGCAATATAAAAGGTAAAAGAATTCTTGCTGGAGGGAAAGTTGTAGAATTTAATTTAAAATTTTCGTCACATCATTTCATTATCCTGAGCATTAAATGCATATGTAAGTTTAAGAAAATGTTTAGACACACTGATGAAGCCTCAGAAGTATGTATACAAATAAAATACAAGAATAGAAGTAATCTTGTAAAAGACTCTGTGAGAGATGAATGCATCTGAATCAAAGTAGCATTCTTGTCTTTTAAAATCTACAACCTATATATACAGATTGTAGAAAGAATGATACCATACATATTTAGAATTCTTGCCATTGTACATACTGATTGCCTTAGGAAGGTAAACCTCCAATATAATCTTGAATCATTTTAAAATGTGATTCATAGAAAATCTTACACAGATACCAAGCCCTTTGTAATTTAAGCAGTAAATGTCATGTATGTTTGGGTGTTATTCAAAACTGCTACTAAGTGTGAGTGTGGACAGCTGCCAGTAGGATCCTACTCTAGAAAGTCCCTCTTCTACCTACTTACATTTTGCAATACAAGTTCACATTTAGACATAAATTCCTTTTGGTTATGTGTGCTTGACATCTTATAAAAGCGAATCCTCTTAAAAGCAGTAACTTCCATAAATCAAGTATTGAAAAGAAAGTCTATAGAATTTGAATGTGTAATGATTTTTAAAAGGGGAAAAGGGCACTAGGTGGGGCTGCTAAGTCACTTCAGTCGTGTCCGACTCTGTGTGACCCCATAGACGGCAGCCCACCAGGCTCCCCCATCCCAGGGATTCTCCAGGCAAGAACACTGGAGTGGGTTGCCATTTCCATCTCCAATGCATGAAAGTGAAAAGTGAAAGTGAAGTTGCTCAGTCGTGTCCGACCCTCAGCCACCCCATGGACCGCAGCCTTCTAGGCTCCTCTGTCCATGGGATTTTCCAGGCAAGAGGACTGGAGTGGGGTGCCATCGCCTTCTCCGACTAGGTGGGGAGACTGGTGAAATGAAAGGGAATCTGTTTCCCAGTTTTGCTGATGCCATCTCTGCATGTTGCCTTTTAACTCTATGACCCAACAGCTCTTAAAATAGTGGTGACCACCCTGAAACCAGCCAAATTACACTGCCTCGACTGGAAAACAAAACAAAAATAGTCTCCATAATTTATTAAAATCAACTGAGTAGGCTTTCCGTCCAATTTCCATTGCATCATTTATGAGAAAGTTTGTTTTTCTGAAATTTAAAAGTCAGGATTCTTTTCACAAAATATAGAAGAATGAAATCATAAGTGTCTTTCTGTCTCTTCACCATTACCAAGCAGGGATATTTTCAAAAAGATAAAGCTGAGTACGACCATTTCATTTCCATTAATGTAGCAACTTGGTTATGTTGTGGACGTATTTGTGAAGAATTTGGCCTAGCCACTTCCTTAGTTCAAGGGGTTTGGGGAGTTACAGAAATAAGATGGACCAATTTGCTAGTCCCCTGGCGTGTCACAAGACTGTACTTTTCTTACTGATGAGACGAGACATCCTAGAACCCACAGAACTTGAAGCTAAAAAATAAATCAGGGAGACTGCTGATTAGTTGAAGGAATTATTGGTATTCACAGACCAATTCAAGAGTTGCTGTCTGCTAGTTGCTAGAGAGCAAGTAGCAATTTCCCTCATTTCCTGTTGCTGAACATTCCGGAGCTCCATTCAATCGCAAGTTTTGAAAAAAGGCAGAGCTTTCTTAGATCGTATGGCTACAGGTTGTGCATTGAGTCTCTGTGCCTGCCCTCCAAGTATAGAATTCAGGATGTTCCACAGTCGTGAAAGTTTTTGTTCAAGCCATATGAAACTCAGATGAAAGAAAAATTTTAAATGAAGTGTGTGAGAGATAGAAAGGGAAAAAGAAAGACAGAGCTACAAAGTGACCTATGTTCAAAAAGAAATGGAATTATTACAGTTCTGAGGACAATTATGCAAATCTGAGGTCTTTCTGGTAAAAAGGGACCAAACTCTATAACTCCCACCGCAAAAATATGTTCTCTGAAAGGCAACTGTTTAAATGGAAAATGAGCAATCAAGAATGATGGAAACCAAAGCCAAAGAGTTAGAATTTCTATGTCAAACTCACTCCTTGTTCTCAGAATTTTTTCAGACACCTAAGTATCCATCATCTCATTGATTTGCAAAATTGATCAGTGATGAGCCACATGTTTATATCTTACCTTTTTCTAGATATATATGTACATTTATCTGGTTTTTGGGTCTCTCTTTTATATGAAAGTCTATAATTAAATTAGATAGAGGCCACAACTCTTCAACCTCTAGCAAATTAAAAGCAAAATGGAAACCGAATATGACTTCTGCATTTTTGAAGTTTTGATCATGTGGCACACCACTAAAAACCATGAAGACCATTATTATATCAATGGGTATATGCATTAACATATAAAAACACTCTTACCAACATTGTACTTTCCATGGCTGAGTTTAATAAGTGTTTAAAATATATGTATAAGCATCCATCTCAAAAGTTATACATAATTAACCTCAACTGACAGAAAAATAAACTGAGTCTTAGAATATTAACAAGTGCAGTATTATCTCCCATTTATTGATGAATACACTAGACATAATACCTGCACTACATACCTACTGTTGGTGTGACTTAAATGAGATATTGCTATATGGCACAACAATTTGTGAAAACAAATATTAGGGATTATAGTTAATATTAACTAATTTTGTTGCTATCAATTAAATATTACTAAACATTACTAAATATTACTAACATTACTAAACATTTTTATGAAATGCAATTTTGTTTCATTTGTGATATGTTCATTCAAATGTTTTATGTTTATTCATTTACTCACATTCATTCATTGTTTAATTCAATAAACATTTATTGAGCATATACTTTCTTAATACACAAGACTCACCAGGAGATACACTCACCAAGAGGCACAGTTTGACCTATCCCTCTTTTTCTCCCCAAAGCAGTTAATGGCAAATAAAATTTGATTATGCATATATACATAAAATAAGTATATTTTAAAGATATCATATATAAATAGATATAGTATATGGGCTTCCCAAACGGTGCTAGTGGTAAAGAACCTGCCTGCCAATTTAGAAGCCACAGGAGACGAGGGTTTGATTCCTGGATTGGGAAAATCCCCTGAAGGAGGGCATGGAAACCCACTCCAGTATTCTTGCCTGGAAAAACCCCACAGACTGGGAAGCTGAACGGGCTACAGTCCATGGGGTCTTAAAGAGGCGGACATGATAGAAGTGACTTAGCAGCAGCTGCATGGCTATTTTTAAAGGCCTATTTTATTTTGTTTTCTTGCATGTCCTTAATTTTTTAAAACATTTTACCTTAAGACTATTGATTATCCTAGCTTACATATTCATTTAACATTAAGATTAATAATATTTGTATAGTATTACATAGTTTTCAAAGCCTTTATATATCCACTATTTATTTGGATTCCAGTTGAATTAGAATTAAGTTTCAGAGAGGTTCAAATATTTGCCTCAATTTACATGGAAAGTGGCAAATTATTTACTAGGGTGACATTTCAAAATAGTATATAGCTCTAATTTTGTTTTGACTAAAAGAAGAGTTTCTATCAGTTTTGGCTCATGGACTTACCTTAGGAATTCTTCTATATCTGACTCATGATCTGTCCTAAAATATATATAGGGAGATTAGTATATCATTAGTTTTCAACTAGAATATTTCTTCTCATGTAAATTTTGATTGCCAAAATTGAGAAATTCTTGATAAGCTAATACACTGACATATGATGTAATTAGGGCAGCAGGACTGAACTTGAATGATATTTGTATTGGTGGTATACTGGACAAGGATATCTGCTTTTATCAGGCATGCTGTCAGAGGATAAGCATTTTTAAAAACAGTTTATCTTTGGACAAGACTTTCTACTTCTGTTTTACATACAGACACACAAAGCAGTGTCATCGAAAGCATTTTCGGGTTTTATTTCTTGGCTGTTGAACAACAACAACAAAAGAATACTTTAAAATACATTTCATTGACACTCAGGTAGTACCTTGTAAATTAAGTTAATATCTGAGCACCTTTCAGGTGTCTTTTTCTAATTGGTGAATATTAAAAATAGATTATATAATTTCTTAAGTGCACCAATTGATCCAAATGTCCTCATTTCTCTCTATATATCCTATTCATTCTTCCAGGATTTATCATGCATTAGTTTGTGCCAGTATATCTATTGTGACATCTATAATACTGACTATATTAGATGTCATATATTAGACACTTCTTATATCCTTATGTTATTGTTACATGCTGGCCTTTGAATAACTCTTTAAAGGAGATGTCAGTAACCCTTTATTGCAATGAAGACAGCTCAAGGAATCTTAATCATTAGTTTACTATATACAGCAATTTAAACCTACATTGTCCTGGATCTAATGTCTTTGGTTACTGTCACACCTTGATTGCTCTGCACATTTTGGACTCCAACTAGAATCCTGTTCTTTAGAGAGCAGATCTTACAGCTGGTGTTAGGCCAGTAAATCCTTTTTGTCTGAATACTTGACTGTTTTCTCTTTAAATGTGGTTGAATGTGTCACTTGATGTATCCGCAGATATGAAGGCCAACTCATAAAGTAAGTTAGAGGTGAGTAGAAAGTGATAGGTGTTGTTGGACTGTCAGTAAAAGTAAAAGAAAAAAAATGATTTTGGAAACAGAAGCAGAACCTTTTTGATCTAGCTCCTTTTGAATGTCAAAATGACTTACAAGAAATTTGGCAAGAGATTCTAAGAAGTACAGAGATCTAAGGAACAACTTGAGTCCCCTTTCTGTCTTAGAACTTGTGTGTTAACATAAGTTATGGTTAAATACAGGATTATCTTTGTGTTCAATGGTTACTGTGATTGATTTTCTGGGAGTCTCATAAATAAGGGAAATGTTACTGGAAATAATGTTAAATATTAAATTAGCACTCCTCTTTGCTTTTAGGATATTTTGTGAAAAGTTATTTTGAAGAACCATGATCTGTTTTGTAAATGAAAATAGTTAAACCAGAATGTGGGAAAGAGTGTAGAAGGAAAAAGCCTCAGACTATTTTGTTTGGAATCTCTTTGCAGGTGTTTCATTTGGGCAAAAACAATATTTTCATGAAAAAAATGTAATATTCTGTGTTCACCCATGCTTGATTATCCAGTTTGAAATACAGAGTTAAGCTGACTCACACCCAAAATATGTGTATATATGAGAGACAGAGGAAGAAAAGAAGGGGAACAAAGAAGAGAGAAAACTAAATAGAATTTTAGGGATAAAGGACAAATGCAACCTATTCATCCTATACCGGGAGTCACTGTTTTATTTGATAACTTTCCAGAAATTATAATTGCTGTACTTGACCTAAAAAAGCCAGATTTTGTGTGCTCTGGTTTGGTTGTATTTTTGTATTTTTGCTCTAAAATTCATCACAAATATATCTCCATTTCCTTAGTAGTGTTAAGAAGCTATGCTTCCATTCTAATTTAGGTGTCACTGCTGTTCAGACACCTGTGGACTGATTTGAATTAATCTACTGTCGTTAACAAAACAACAGTTTTCTTTTTTTTTTTCTTCCTTTCTGAAAAAAAAAAAAAAGATGGAATTAGCAGACTTTTTATAATATCATGCATCAGGTAATTTTTGTGTGCTTGTTTATTTTATATCTGTATGTTTAATAAATGGAGAATGAAAGAGAATTTCACTGATTTATTTTATAATTTTGCAGCCCTTTTATTGATTTACCTATTAAATTCTTAAATTAACTCTTCTAAACCCTTTTATTAAACTATTCTCTAACAGACTGTATTCTGTATTAATCAGTCCCATCTGTCATTTAAAGGTTCTTGGTTAGTGCACTTTTAAGAGATTAATGTCTGGAAATATTGTCTCGTACATGTGTATGTAAGGAAGAGAAGAAAAAAATAACCCTTCCAAAAAGACGATGAATCACAGAATTTCAGAACTGGAAAAGACAGTAGTGATTACATTTCAAAGTAAGATAAAATGGATAAAGCAAGTAGTAAAATTTCTTTTGAGATTTAGAACTTAAGCTGAAATATGAACATAATTCATCAAGTGAGCATAAAAGCTTGAGTTGTATGGTGACCCATATCCAGGCTAGAAATCTCCAGAGTAAACAGTCTTTCCATAATTTTACACTTTTCTCTATTTTGCTTAGATACATATTCCATGAGAGAGATTCTTTTTGTGTGTGTGTGAAAAGTGATAAGCTCTAAGTTATGTGTCCATGGGGGTCACAAAGAGTCAGCTATCACTAAGCGAAAAACTGAATAACAACAACAAAATTATGTGTGAATGAAAATAAATAATAAATGAGTAAATATTAAAGTAACATGTACAATTTAAAAGGACTCAAGCTTCCACATCTCTGCATTGTTAACTCCTCCATCAAGTTGGCCCCACTGATATCCATACCAACTGATTATTAACAACTCTCATCTAACTGTAAGTTTACAGTAACGTGAGAATTTTTAATACAGGCAGAATTTGGCTTTCAAAGGGATGTGTTATTAATCTGGAGAAATGAATTATTTCTTAGGCAACCATCTTAGTCACATAATGAATTTTGAGATAAGACAATTCAAAACAAACAAAATACACATTTGATCTTATATCAGATGTTGCCAATTTTGAATGCCATTGAAATTATCATTAAGGCCTAGAAATCATTCAAGTAATTATACACATACCTGTGAAACAATATTTCAAAATATTTATGTCCAAAAAGTACACTAGCCAATTAACTTCACATGATAAGTGGGGATGGCTCAAATACAGAAAGCAGTCTGTAAAAGATCAGTTTAATGGAGGCTTTATAAGAAGAGTTCATTAAAAATGTAATAGTCACGTCAATAAAATACTCAGATGATAAAAATCAATGAAATTAATCTTTTGTTATCTTTTTGTTAAATAAATACATTGGAGAAGTAAATTGCAAACCACTCCAGTATTCTTGCCTAGAGAATCCTGTGGACAGAGGAGCCTGGTGGGCTGCTTGCTGTTCATATGGTCACACAGAGTTGGACATGACTGAAGCGACTTAGCATGCATCCATGTATGCATTGGAGAAGGAAATAGCAACACACTCCAGTATCCTTGCCTGGAGAATCACAGGGACAGAGGAGCCTGGTGGGTTGCCATCTATGGGGTCACACAAAGTTTGACACGATTGAAGCGACTTAGCACCATCAGCAGCAACAGCAATTAAATATATGCATAAAATGAAACATGCAAAAATTTGCTGATGATATTGATGTAAAGTTTCTGCTAATTACATTTCTTCCTCTTTATAGGATAAATAAAAAGTTTATTACTACTCTAAGTAGATTCAGTAAGCTCAATTCACTATTAAGTAGGAACTACAAAGGTATGGTGATTTTTTTCAAAGTATTTCTAGGGTAAGACTATTTTTAAAAAGTGAGATTGGAAAATAAATCACTTTTCAGGAATGAGAGATTTCCTATATTAATAAAAAATTTGAGAAAACATATAATTATGCATGCAACATAAGTCAGAGGTGGTGGGTTCCTTGCCACTAGTGTCACCTGCAAAGCCTCATATAAAAGGCAAAATGGCTGTCTGAGGAGGCCTTACAAATAGCTGTGAAAAGAAGAGAAGCGAAAACCAAAGGAGAATATGAAAAATATAAGCATCTGAATGTAGAGTTCCAAAGAATAGAAGGAGAGATAAGAAAGTCTTCCTCAGTGATCAATGCAAAGAAATAGAGGAAAACAATAAAATGGGAAAGACTAGAGATATCTTCAAGAAAATTAGAGATACCAAGAGAACATTTCATGCAAAGATGGGCTCAATAAAGGAACAGAAATGGTATTGAACTAACAGAAGTAGAAGATATTAAGAAGAGGTTGCAAGAATACATAGGACTGTACAAAAAAGATTTTCACGACCCAGATAATCACGATGATGTGATCACTCACCTAGAGCCAGACATCCTGGAATATGAAGTCAAGTGGACCTTAGGAAGCATCACTACAAACAAAGCTAGTGGAGGGGGTGGAATTCTAGTTGAGCTATTTCAGATCCTAAAATATGATGCTGTGAAAGGGCTGCACTCAATATGCCAGCATTTGGAAAACTCAGCAGTGGCCACAGGACTGGAAAAGGTCAGTTTTCATTCTAATCTAGAGAAAGGCAACGCGAAAGAATGCTCAAACAATTGCACAATTGCACTCATATCACAGGCTAGTAAAGTAATGCTCAAAATTCTCCAAGCCAGGCTTCAACAGTAGGTGTATGAACTGTGAGCATCCAGATGATCAAGCTGGTTTTAGAAAAGGCAGAGGAACCAGAGAGCAAATTGCCAACATCTGCTGGATCATCGAAAAAGCCAGAGAGTTCCAGAAAAACATCTATTTCTTCTTTATTGACTATGCCAAAGCCTTTGACTGCATGGATCACAATAAGCTGTGGAAAACTCTGAAAGAGATGGGAATACCAGACCACCTGACCTGCCTCATGAGAACCTGTTTGCAGGTCAGGAAGCAACAGTTAGAACTGGACATGGAACAACAGACTGGTTCCAAACAGGAAAAGGAGTACAACAAGGCTGTGTATTGTCACCCTGCTTATTTAACTTATATGTAGAGTACATCATGAGAAACCCTGGGGTGGAAGAACCAAAGGCTGGAATCAAGATTGCCAGGAGAAATATCAATAACCTCAGATATGCAGATGACAACACCCTTATGGCAGAAAGCAAAGAACCAAAGAGCCTCTTGATGAAAGTGAAAGAAGAGAATGAAAAAGCTGGCTTAAAGCTCAACATTTAGAAAACAAAGATATTGGCATCCTGTACCATCCAATCACTTCATGGAAAATAGATGGGAAACAGTAGAAACAGTGGCTTACTTTATTTTTTTGTGCTCCCAAATCCCTGTAGATGTGACTGCAGCCATGAAATTAAAAAATGCTTACTTCTTGGAAGGAAAGTTATGACCAACCTATATAGCATATTAAAAAGCAGAGACATTACTTTGTCAACAAAGGTCACAGTCTAGTCAAGGCTATTGTTTTTCTAGTAGTCATGTATGGATGTAAGAGCTGGACTATAAAGAAAGCTGAGCACCGAAGAATTGATCTTTTTGAATTGTGGTATTGGAGAAGACTCTCGAGAGTCCCTTGGACTACAAGGAGATCCAACCAGTCCATCCTAAAGGAGATCAGTCCTGAGTGTTCATTGGAAGGACTGATGTTGAAGCTGAAACTCCAATACTTTGGCCTCCTGATGCAAAGAACTAAGTCATTTGAAAAGATCCTGATTCTGGGAAAGATTGTGGGTAGGAGGAAAAGGGGATGACAGAGGATGAGATGGTTGGATGGCATCACCGACTCAATGGACATGGGTTTGGGTGAATTCCAGGAGTTGGTGATGGACAGGGAAGCTGGCGTGCTGTGGTTCATGGGGTCGCAAAGAGTCGGACACGACTGAGGGACTGAACTGAACTGATGCTAAAACTAGATCCATAGATTTGGAATAAATATATGTTGAATCTTTGTGATCCCAGATACTTATAAATACATTATTATTTCAGGAGCTTGGTTGATCCAATAGTATAAAATGTAAACTGAAACAAATATCTGAATTTCAGTCATGCTGTAGAATAATTTTTGATCAGACAATAAAATGGCACCAAAATGGTAAATTGAAAGACTTTGTTTCTGTGACACCAATTGAATGTTGAATGAATCTAAATAAATAACAAGTAGGAGAATCAGCAAAATGATTTAGGTAGAAAGTTTTGTCAAAAGAAATTGTTGTCATTTAAAAATATTGCTGTTAATTTTAGTTACTTGAACTATAAGAAGCTATTTGACTTATAAAACGTTGAGGATTAGGGGGATGCTGATAGAGGTACCATTTGATAAATCTTCTGTGTTTGATTTGCATGAATGTTACTAATTTAAAGAGTATAGATATACACATAGAGATGTATAAATTAATCTTGTTTAATTATGAAAACTATGTTGAAAATCTTAAACAATAGAAAAATTTAATAGAGACATATTTTCCTCATAAAATGAGTTAAAAATTGCTGGGTCTGGAAATTCAAACAAGTAAGAAAGCTGGTAATTCCCAGGAGTCACTCTCTCAATTAATGAGAACATATTTATAAATTTGTACTCCATAAGTTTTAAGATAGTCTCAGTATATTGAAGTTCATCTTTTTTCTTAGAGGAAAAAGGCAGAATAAATGTAGGATTATTGACTAGTTCAACCTTCTACTGAAATTTGAAGAAATATTACTCCTAGAATAAGTAGAACTCCTTTGTGTTAACAAAAGCAAAACCACTTCAAGAAACAAACATTCATCTTTCCCTGGTGGCTCAGAGGTTAAAGCATCTGCCTCCAATGCTGCAGACCTGGGATCAATCCCTGGGTCAGGAAGATCCCCTGGAGAAGGAAATGGCAACCCACTCCAGTATTCTTGCCTGGAGAATCCCATGGACGGAGGAGCCTGGTAGGCTACAGTCCACGGGGTCGCAAATAGTCGGACACAACTGAGCGACTTCACCTTCACCTTCACCTCCAATGTTCTGTGGATAATCTTATACAATAAGGGTAGTGGAGGATGACAGTCATTTATTAGATGGCATAGACTTTTCTTCATGGGACACATGAATCACCCTTCTACTTTCAGAAATTATATTTTCCTAGACAAAGAGATGGTACTTTATAAATTTACCTTATGAATTATACATGTGATTAAGTTACCTTTTTGCGTTGGTTGGTGGTATGCTTAGCATTAAATGTGGGTTCTATGTCTAGTTTATAACTTTGGATAAGAGATTTTTTCTGACTCTATGGCATCTTATACTCAGGAAGAGAGGTAAAAATAGAACTGAAGAGTACGGACACAGAAGGTTTGGAATTGACGTTTCTAGTCATGCTCAACATGTTCATGAACCCTCTGAAACTACATACAAATTTCACCAGTCGCATGAATTTCTCTATATCTGGTATATATGTGTATGTATAGCTTTCAGTAGCTTTTCAAAGACCTCTATAGATCAAACAAAAATTAGGAATCTGTGAACTAAAATTTAAGGTCTAGGTCTCTAATATATACCTTAAGGACTTCATATACTAGGTTGTTATTAATATGTTAAGATAGAACATTTTTTTTCAGTGTATAATCCTTATGTCAAATTTGGTGAGCAACCCAGTGATTTGATGTCATTGTTGTTGTTCAGCCAGTAAGTCATGTCTGACTCTTTGCCACCCCGTGGACTGCAGCACACCAAGCTCCCCTAGCCTTCACTATCTTTCGGAGTTTGCTCAAACTCATGTCCATTGAATTGGTGATGCCATCCAACCATCTCAACATCTGTCACCCCCTCTCCTCCTGCCCTCAGTTCTTTCCCATCATCAGGGTTTTTCCCAGTGAGTCAGCTCTTCCCATCAGGGGGCCCAAGTATTGGAGCTTCAGCTTCAGCATCAGTCCTTTGAATGAATATTCAGGGTTGATTTCTTTAGGATTTACTGGTTTGATCTCCTTGCTGTCCAAGAGATGATCAAGAGTCTTCTCCAGCACCACAACTTGAAAGCATCAGTTATCAGTTCTTTTGCATTTAACCTTTTTTATGGTCCAGCTCTCACATCCGTACATGACTACTGGAAAAACCGTTTGTTTAACTCTCTGAACTTTGTCAGCAAAATGATGTCTCTGCTTTTTAATATGTTCTCTAGGTTTTTCATAACTTTTCTTCCAAGGATGTCATTAAGTTGTCTCAAAGCCAAAGAATATTGGAAAACGGAGCAATTGAGAAGGAAATGGCAACCCACTCCAATGTTCTTGCCTGGAGAATCCCAGGGACAGGGGAGCCTGGTGGGCTGCCATCTCTGGGGTTGCACAGAGTCAGACATGACTGAAGCGGCTTAGCAGCAGCAGCAGCAGAAGATCCTCAGTGGGAACAGGATAACTACTTATACTCCCATATTTTGGACTAGAGACTTTTGGTCTTTGGTCACAAGATTACTTAAGTATTTAATGAAACATCTCTTATATTACTTGTTTTCCCTGGATTGGTGGCAATCCTTCACAGTAAGTTGTTGATTAGCCATGTTTCTTTTAACCATAAATCCTATTTCCATCCAAGATTCTGGACTCATGCTGAAAACAGTGTTAGTTAGTCTTCTATATTATTGTCTTCTTTAATGAACTGTGCAGAAGAATGCCAATAACCTTTACCTACACTGAAAGGTCCTCTTCCTCAGTTTGAACGAGATGTCAAAAGTAGAAGTCTCTAATATTCATTAGAGACCAGTAGTGATATTTATTACTAAGACTCCAGGGGAAATATTTGTACTTGGACAAATTCATTTGAGATAGATTCACTGTGGGCCAGAGTAGAGGCACCGTCATGCAGACTGTTATTTGAGAATTATCATTTAATGTGTAGTAATCACTTCCAGGTGCTATAAGTCTTGGCTGATGTTTAAAACTTCATGAAGGTCTCCTTGAAAATACCTCAAACACAATAGATACCGGGTAAATATTAATTTACATATGTGGTAACATTTTTTGCTGGAAAGAACATGACCTTTGTATTCAGAACTGAAAGAAAATACATCTTACTTTGCAAAGTATCTCTAAATAAGGTATTTAACTTCTCTAAGCCTTTTTTCATTTATCAAATAGGCTAATACATACCTTTGAGCATGTTTTATAGATTACTGTAAACAGATATGGAGCACTGGCTCAGATTGGTCATTCATATCCCTATTATAAAGTTTGAGATGCATGGAAACATCAATTAAGAATAATCATCCTCTTAACTTTTTAGAATGTTGGTAATGGACAGGGGGGCCTGGCGTGCTGCGATTCATGGGGTCGCAAAGAGTCGGACATGACTGAGTGACTAAACTGAACTGAACTGAAAGTCCCTATGCTTCCCAGGTTGCTCAGTGGTAAATAATCCACCTACCGATGCAGGAGATGCAGGAGCTGCAGGTTTGATCCCTGGGTCAGGAAGATCCCCTGTGGTAGGATGCAGCAACCCACTCCAGTATTCTTGCCTAGAAAATTCCAGGGACAGAGGAGCCTGGTGGGCTGCAGTCCATGGATTTGCAAAAAGTTGGATGCAACTGAGCACACACACATGAAGTCCCTAAAATTATTAAATACCTATTGTATTTGAAATTTGTTTTATTTTTGAAAAAAATAAAGAACACACACAAGTTTTAAGGCAGTGTTTCAATATTATATAAGGAACATAACTTGTGTGGTCTTACAGGTACTATGCAGGTAATAAAATGTGTTTTCTTGGATTGTAATTAATTTCTAAATAATTTCTTGGGAATATATTATTTCTATTCTTAAAAAATAAACAGTATGGGACAAAATGGAAAAGGCATAAAATATTATTTATAAAACATAAAACTACCTATTTTGTGTGAGCTTCTTTGAGCCACACACAAAGTATAACTGCTATCCTTCTACTGGCCACCAAAGATGCTAGAATGAAAAAAAAAAAAAATCAAAACTACCGAGGAATAAAATACAATTAAACAAACTGCCCATGAGAAATAAGCCAAATGCTTATTTTTCTAGGAGTCTTTCATTATACATATGAAAGACAGGCTCTCCTACCCTATCTCCAAGGATGGAATCAGACAAAAACTTGTTGTACTTTTAAAAATATATTAAATCTGATTTAGAGAATCAAAGTTAAATCTCATTAGCTCATATTTGATATTAGATTTTTTTTAACTGGCAAAATATGCCATTAGATTACACTTCATAAATCTAACTAAAACAGAAACACTGCTTGTAAATATATTGCAGAATAATTGAATCTCGGGAATCTTTCATGTGAACTTATTTCTCTGTAATTAGCAGTGATTATGTCTAATTGTTTCCCATTTCTTTCTATTTTATTCTTTTAAAATTTTGATTGTTTATTTACCTTGATTTGAGCCAGCTTTTCATTGGTTGTTATGGATTTGGGTCTGCTTCCTACTAGTTATTGAGCTTTTCCTATGCTAGACTTGTTTCTATCTGATTATCCGAGGGTTCCCCTGATGTGAACCTGATGAAAACCAAGTAAGGGGTCATACAAATTGAAAAAAAAATGCTTAAAAAATCTCAGTCGTTGTTAAAAGTACTGTTTAGCAACCACAAACATTTACATTGTATTTTCTCTAGTATATCATTCTTAGCAGCCAGTGTGTCTGATAGTGATGCATTTATTTACTTTTTATTTCCTTGCCACTTTATTTATTTACTTATTTACTTACATACTTATTAGTTGAAAAACTAATTCATAATTTCTAAGCCTTAAAAATCTAAATATAGGTATTCATCTTTATTTAGAAAATGTTCTATTTTGGTTTAAAAAAATATTAAGAGGTAGTAGAGTGCTTAAAAATGGGTTGTGTTATTAGATGTGTGGAATTCAGAAGAATTATCTCACAGGCCAGTGACTGTTCACTCCAGAACTATTCAAGACCAGGGAGACTAAGGTCAAAGAGCCTTAAGTAATGGCACTTGAAAGGTTATCTTAAGAGGAGAGGAATCAGCCTTTTGGAAATGTTGGGCATGGGAGTAGAGATAGGAAGAGAGCTGGAGCGAGTTTAAGACTGAGTGTTATGGGCACTAACCTCGTTTGAGTTTGTTGCCTTGAGAGAGATTCAGGGAGCTTCAAATTATGTAGGGAAGACAGACAAAGATAATTACAAAGAAATTTGGAGTGTTACATTTCCTCAGGTAATTTCTGTCACCTTTGAATTGTTCCGAACTACACACACCATTAATATTCATACATGTCAGATTTTTGAGGGTGAGAGAACAGGAGTAAGGGGTGGAGAAAAACTTCTAGTTCAAAGCTTCTAATTCAGTGAGAACAAATATTTTTCAGAAAACAGTGACCGGATTTAATCAATGTAATTATACTCTGAACAGAACATATGTCTAAATATTTTCATTGACCCTCTGTTTACAAGAACTTAAAATATACGTTCTCTTATACTTTTTTGTGACCTCTATATGCAGATCTCTGCATTGCATCTTGAATAATATAGATTTAATTATCCAGATTCACTTTAAAGTCATTTTTACATAGCCTATGGCACCCCACTCCAGTACTCTTGCCTGGAAAATCCCATGGATGGAGGAGCCTGGTAGGCTGCAGTCCATGGGGTCGCAAAGAGTCGGACAGGACTGAGCAACTTCACTTTGACTTTTCACTTTCATGCGTTGGAGAAGGAAATGGCAACCCACTCCAGTATTCTTGCCTGGAGAATCCCAGGGATGGGGGAGCCTGGTGGGCTGCCGTCTATAGGGTCGCACAGAGTCGGACACGACTGAAGCGACTTAGCAGCATGTCTATTTAAAGATGGGGATATACATGAATTCTTTGATTTAAAGGAAGTTGTTTTTGAACTGTGTTCCAGGAAGGTAAGAATAGTTTCTTCAATGGATTTATACTTAAAACTTGAACAGCACTAGTGGGTGCCACTATAATAATAGTTTTATGATGTGTTACATGAAAACCCAAGCTTGTTAAAATCTGTGTACCAGGACTGGCTGGGTGCACATTCAGTGTTTTGCTGTAAGGAATCATTTTGATCGTTTTAAATATTTCCTTGGTATTATAGTTTGCTTGTGGGAAATGATGAAAACCTAGTTTCACAAAAGGAGCTTTTACACTGGTGAAAACTTCAAAAATAATAATGTTTTATATAAAAGCAAGTTTACTTATTCAGTTTCTAAGTGCCCTTTGCTATTATTGAATGCATTTGTTTCTGAAAAGATTTATTTCCCTTCCTCTTGATATTTCCTTGATATTTACTCTCTTATGAAAACAAAATCACATTTACTATTTAAAAATATATAATACATACACAAATGTATTCTTAAAAATGAAACATATCTATACTTGCCTTGATTGAGTGAGGTAAAAAAGCTTCAGAGTTAGAGCCATGCATTCCATTATAATATTTGCCCTTAAATAAGGATGAAAATTGGATATATGTATATATATATATATATTTTAGCTTCCTAGTGAGTTCTCAGTAAAAAATTCAGCAGTCTATTTGTTGGGAGAATCATTTCTCAGGATTGAATTATGTGGTTGATGACCCAATGTTAGTTAAGTTCCTTTGTCTGTTTAGATTTCTATGTTTAGGGAATAATGAGCCAACTGAAGTCCCAGTAGGCCTAGATCTAGGAATGAAGACCAAGTGAAATAATGAGCCTACTGAAGACTGAGATGAAATAATGGCTCCTCCATGAAGCCTCCTCTATTCCTCCAGTTTTTAAATATTCACATTATTCCCAATGACTGTTCCTTTCTATTGGCGAAAACTACTTAGAGACCAACGCATCTCCTTGGAGAGAAATATGTCAGGATCTTTAGATTCAGTAGTTCTTACTCTCAGGCTCAGACTTTTTTCTTGTTATTCTCTGATCCATTTTCTTCATCTTCAGTCCTAGATCTAGGCCACATCCTCAATTATATGTTGTATACAGCTGCCAACCTTAGTTTTCAGTGAGGTTTATACTGTTTTGAGAGATGCAAACATGGATAAAGTAGTTTATCCAGATTTTCTATTCATTTTTATTAGAGAGGTTCTGTATCAGAGACATAATATATTAGTTCTCATACCCATAATTTTAAACTAAACCTGTCTCGTGTTTTCACTTAGAATTTAAAAGGGACAGTAGGTGCAAAAAGGATTATAGATGCATTAATACATATAATTTTTTTGTTACAGGGAAATTTAGAATGATGAAAATATTTCAATTATGAATAAGAGGCAAATCAGTTCAGTTCAGCCGCTCAGTCGTCTCTGACTCTTTGCAGTCCCGTGGACTGCAGCACGCCAGACTTCCCTGTCCATCACCAACTCTCTGAGCTTGCTCAGACTCATGTGCATCTAATCAGTGATGCCATCCAACCATCTCATCCTCTGTCGTCCCCTTCTCCTCCTACCTTCAGTCATGCCCAGCAAAACTGACATTTTAACTGAGCTCACTTTTCTATTTCCACACCTAAATTCCTGCTGTTATATTTTAAATTTACTGTGAAGAGTGAACTTTAAGTCCTAAGTATCCCACCCTTAACTCCAACAAAGACATAGCTACAGGTCAACACTTTCTACCTGTGACCTGCAGCCATTGAGCCTGCCATACCTCCTTGACCTGTGAATAATAAATCATGTTTTTTCAAAGTTCTCTGATGGTTACTCCTGAGGTATGTCTTGCAATTATAATAAGAACCAGAAGGGCTGGTCCAGCCACAGGGTTGACTCAGATCCAGTAAATACTGTCGGGCCAGGCCCATCATGTGCAGTAGTGGCCCAGGTGAATCTCTCAAGCATTCCTAGTATACAATATCACTGTCAATAGGCTAAAACTGACACAAAATATTTCCCCAAAGTATCTGTGCATAAATCTGTATCATCTATATCTATGGGAAATCACTGTGTGTGCACACATGCAAATATCATCAGTTCAGTTCAGTTTAGTCGTTCAGTCATGTGCAAACCTTTGCGACTCCATGAACTACATGGCTTCCCTGTCCATCACCAACTCCCGGAGCTTGCTCAAACTCGTGTCCACTGAGTCAGTGATGCCATCCAACCATATTTCCTCTGTTATTCCCTTATCCTCCTGCCTTCAATCTTTCCCAGCATTAGGGTCTTTCCCAATGAGACAGCTCTTTTTGCATCAGGTGGCCAAAGTATTGGAGTTTCAGCTTCAGCATCAGTCCTTCCAATGAATATTTAGGACTGATTTCCTTTAGGATGGACTGGTTTGATCTCTTTGCAGTCCAAAGGACTCTCAAGAGTCTTCTCCAACACCACAATTCAAAAGCATCAATTCTTTGGCAAATAAAATTACCTAAAATCTTTAACATTTTTGCCTTGATAAAATGAAATATTTTAAAATTTTCTCTACCTTCAGTCCAACCTCTCACACATATCTCTATTGAGGTGACTCAAGAAATCAGAAATCCAATGATGCCACATATATTTTACATTCTGCCTCTCTCTTTCACGAGCCCTAAGCCTTAATACTACCAAAGTAATGTACTGTGCCATGGTTTCTCACATTTCTAAGTCATAGAAAATTCGTTAATTCTCTTGTCATGGAAAACCACATTAAATTTTCAGAAAGCAATTCACATATCACCTCTGAGTTTTCCTCAGTAGTTACAAGCTGACTCTTTAATCTCCAGAATATTTAGTATATACCTCTTATCAAGTATGATTGGCATTGTTGCTTTCATGTCCCCCTCAGCAACTAGACAGTGAACCATCTGACAAAAGAGCATAAATGCTTTCTTTTTTCATTCCATAATTTCTTCCCTTTCCTCCATACATGTACTATGCAGTAGGTTCTCCCCAAATACTAATTGATTAATCAATAGCATTCATATAAAATGAGATGTTTTTTCTTTAAAAATAGTTTCTTCCTTTTGCATTGACATCTAATTCTTGTTATCTTTAATCCTATGAATGCTGAAACCAATAATTCAACAAACATTTATTTAGTGTCAGCAATGTACCAAACCACATTTTTACTAGACTAAGAATATTATATAATGTTATATCCAAAGATGAACTCTTGGTTCTTTCTCTGATTTACTTAATTAGGACATACAGCTCTCCTCAAAAATCTTGTCTACTTATTTTGGAAAGACCCCAGAGATGTGTCACACTGGCTATATATGTTAACAGTATTCTATAATCTTCCCCTCTGACCTTTCCTTGTTAATGTTGGCTGTTCTTAAAGCCACTTACAAGTGGCATATCACACCTGCTATTTTGGCCAGCATTCCCAGAGACAGTTTTGAGTCTGAGTCAAAAGATTTTTCTACAGGGTTCCTAAAGGTGGAAATTCAGAAATTCATTGGCATTAGGTACAAGTTGCTTTTTAAACATAAAATATGGAAAATACTCCTGTCCGTGCTCAGTACTTTGTTTCATTATTGTATTCATTCCCTAGGGCAACTGCAACAAAGTACCACAGAGTGGCTTAAAACAATATACATTTATTTTCTCATGACTTTGGAGGCCAGAAGTATGAAATCAAGGTGTTGGCAGGTCATAGCCCTTTCAAAGGCTCTAAGAAAGAATCCCTCCTTGCTTCTTCTGGCATCTGGTGTTGTGGGGATCCTTGGCATTCCTTGGCTGACAGGCATCACTCTGATAGCTGCATTCATCTTTACATGGTCTTCTCTGTATGGCTGTGTCTCTGTGTCCGATTTTCCATCTTCTTAAAAGATAACAGCCATACTGAAACGAGAGCCCATTCTAATCCAGCATGACCTCATTTTAACTTTATCACATGTGGATCTACAAAAATTATATTACAAAATGTCACATGCTCCTGTGGGCATAGATTTTGGGGGACACTATTCAACCCCCTTCACACTTACCCAGGCTCTAAAATTACAACCTGTGTGCTTGTCCAAGCCTGAATTTTAGAGTGGCTTGTGATACATCTTTATATTTCATTCCTCAAACTCTTTTCCAGTTCTATATGCCTGGGCCCTGACTAATTATCCCTTAGCCATTCTCAAAGATATATATTATTGTCCTGGATAGTTACAATGATAATAATTAATAGTAATGCTTTTCTTTTCCTGCAAATGGACATACCTACTCAGTATTCTCATAATGGGATCCTAATTAGATTAAAGTCGGCTACCATAGGCTAATTTCTGAGAATTAAAAGGTAAATAATATGTAATCCCTGTCCTCAATGGAGACATAGTCTAGTAGGGTAGGCAGAGTGTTATAAGTGTTATGTGATGAACGCTGTAATAGAGAAGTCTCAGAATGCTCCATGAGCCTACGGTGAGGTATGTAAGTCTGCCCAGTCTAATTCTGTGCTGACTTGGTCAAAAAAGAGGCCAGAGAGATTATACAAGGACTGCACCTTGAAGATATAAGGCAGGTAAAATTTACCATGTAGGCAAGGAAAATTTAGTAAGGATTTTGAAATAGAAACGATAGAATTTGTGTGTGTGTGTGTCTGAGAGACAAAGAAATACAATGTGAACATGGCCAAAGGAAGAGGGTGGATATTCAACAGACATAAAAGATGTTAGATGTCTATAGAAGTCTAGTAGGAATAGAGGTAGATGAAGGATAAGGATTTCAAAAGTATTTAGGAGGCACAGAATGTCAAAAAAAAAAAAAAGTTTGAAGATAAGGAAACATCTCAGTAAAACTCCCAGATTTCAGCTTCAGGCTCTTATTGACATGATAAAACCACTCACTGGTACAGAAAATAAAGGCAGGAGCTAAACTGGAAAGGATGATGAGTGTTTAGATTTAATTCTAACCCTAAACACAACCCAGTAATCTCATTTAAGTGATACTCTAACAACTTTCAACTCTCTTATGTCAATGAAAATAGATTGTTTTGAAAATGATTTTAATATGGCAGCTCTATTAATTTCCCATGGCTGTTAAAACAAAGAGTCACAACTTGGTGGCTTAAAAACAAAAGATGTTCCCTCATAGTTCTGGAGGCTTCAGGACCAAATTGAGGTGTCATAGCCTCTAGACGAAAATCCTTTCTTGTGAAAGAATTCCAACATCCAGTACCCCATGTGTCCCCTGGCTTATGGCTGCATAATTCCAATCTCTGCCTCTGCCTTTGCATGACTCTTTCCTCTATGCGTTTCAAATACTTCTCTGATTTTCTCTTTAGTGAGATACTTGTCTTTGGATTTAGGACCTGCCTGGGTTATCCAGGATGACCTCATCTTGACCTCCTTAATTTAATCACATCCGCAAATCTTTCCAACTAAAGTCATATTCATAGGTCCTGGGTAGACATATCCTTTGGGGAAGCCACCCTCACCACATCACAGTAGCTATAATGAATATATATATGTGTGTGTGTGTGTGTGTGTATTGTTTTTATTTTGACAAGCCTGTAACTACAATTTCTACTCAGGAAACCTTTTAAGCTTTTGTTTCATAGATACTCTCAAACAAATCTCTCAAGAGAACCATGGTCAGTATAGACCTACTCATGTGAGCTGGATCCCCAAGGGATAAGACAAATGCCATGTCAAGCATGGGTCTTATTCCCTAAGAGAGTGGGACCAGCTGCTGATTTACGTGACTGTGATTGATTGACTGAATAGATGCATTCTGGGGATCAATAACAGATCTTTGAAAGCTGTCAGTTTCCTAAATTTCTCTTGGGAAATGATTCACACTCTTGACAACTTTAAAGTAATGTTCACCCGTTATGGGAGTGCTAACATTATAGATGGCACTAAATATACTCCTGTGATATCAATCCAATTTAGCCAGCAGAATCTATGAGCCTGTTAATCATGAATAGAGTACAGCATTGTGAATTGTTAAAATTAATGAAGCCACTGCCTTTTCACTTTTGTCTCTTTGTAACTACAATGATTGCACGTGCAGGGCTTTCTAAATTTTCATATTCATGTATTTAGTCATTCAACAAACCTAAATTAAACCCCTACCATGAACTCCTCAAAGATGAAAACTACGTTTTATCCATCTTCAAAACCTCAGAGCCTACTCTAGTGGAAATAGAAACACACTTGACCAATGAATATTGCTTCAGTGAAAAAATAAATCTTGCCTATGTAATGGGAGAAACCAAAATGAATGACAGTCAACTCAAGGTGCTCCTGGTAGCATAACTTTTAATGCATCACAATTTCCTTTTTGTAACTTTTCAAACCTTTTCAGGAACTGGCAGAACAAAGCAATGCTAATTAAAGAATAAATTAATGCAATTAAATGTACTACTGTTTTCATTTATGCAGTTGTAAAATTGCAATTCAATAAGATAACTCAAATATCTTGCAAACATGAAAATATTAAC
>SJYQ01002165.1:124350-140705 GCA_006410935.1 Redunca redunca
TTGCTATCTGTTTATTTATTCATCTATCTATTCATTAATCAAATATTTTCTGACTTTCCAATGTGTATAAGACCCTTTGCTAGTAGTCCTGGTTATGACTGTTCTGTGGAATAATTTGTGTTTTTTGAAATAATGGCATTTTTCTTGATTAAGAGAAGCTTTTGGCTTAGTTTAATAATAACATTTAAATTAAAAAGAAACCTTGGGAGTGTTGTCTAACTATTCTCAATATCAGATAACTACAAAATTGGTCAAGGGGCTATTTTTAGCAACTATGTCCTTTATTGATATCTTTATCCGGGTGACTTCAAATTATCACAGATGTAAATATGAAATTGATTTGTTTACAATTGTGTAATGCGTAGGGATTAGGTAAGTATAAATTATGACTGAAAAATATTGATTTTAATAAGACTTCTATGCATTCCCAATAATGTATTAATTAACAAATTGGGGAAATATTTCTAGAAACAAGAAATATGGGATGATTAGAACTAAATATTTCTTCTAATGCAGGAGATTAATCTCTCTATTGATTAAAAAAAGACTAAAATTGATATTGGAGTATTTCTTTGATATGCAATTATATTCAGTTATGAATTTTAAGAATGTCATTTACCATAAGAATTGAGAGTATACAGTCATTTTATAATATTGCAGTGAACAATAAGGTAAACAGTAAAGAACACATAAATTAATATTATTTTGATGTTTTGGATAGTTTTAAGGTAGGATAATATATAGTACAAATGTGTTTCTGATTGAATTTTAAAAGATTATTTTTTATTTTGCAGTCAGAAAAAAGGATCTGAATCCAGTAAAAGTAATTTAATGGATTTATTGCCAGTTCAACCACATTTTATTAACCTCTTCATATCAAGTCTTTAAGGATTGAATTATTTAATACAAATAGTATAATCAAACGGTATAGTACACTAAGAGTAATCAGTAAATGTTAGTTGCTTACTGCTTATTACCATTAACATTATTAGTATTAGCTGTTGCAGTAGGATAACCATATTTCAGCAAATTTGAAACTGTTTATTTCAAGTTGAATTATTATTTTAGATAATGAAATTGAAATATGTGCTCATTAAACAGTGATTCAGTGCTTTCTTATTATCAGTTTTAGTGTCAATCCCAATGTGTACAAATGAGCAGATTAGGATTGATTAAATACAGCTTTACTTCAATGCATAAATTTGTAATGGAATTCTACTTTTCTCTTCTAAACTGACAAGGTACACAGGCCTAAAGACTATTACAAGTTAGTTTTTGCTTTGCCAGTCAATCCAGAGAAATAGGATACCCTGAGCACAATATGAAACTTGGCCTGTTGATGTTTCTAAGCCACAAACTACATGTCAGGGGCCACCCAGTGCTCTAAAAATCCATTCATTTCACTCTCTTTAGATGTTTTTTTCTTTTAATTTTCTAGTTTAACTTGATATCTTTTGGCAGTGTCATATCAAAATTTTCAAAATAATGTATGAAGATACTGAATCTCCCTAATAATTTTGGGTAACTTGGATTGTTTTTCTAGGTATGTTTATAATAAGAACCATGCTATTTGAAATTAATATTGCTGCTAGATTGACTATAACTAGAAAGTAATTATCTACATGAATATCATTTCATATTTTAGAACTTTGAGGTGAAACTTAATTTGAGATTCATTAATTTAGTTTTTTAAGAATTTAGCGTTATATAAAGAAGAGGTGTTTTGTAAAGAGCTTTATAGGTGTAATCAATTGATACAGATAAATCTTTTAAAATGTATTTATATTCAAAGTGTTCAATTCTCTATTTCCTGGGATAAGGTATAGTTAGAAAGATTCTGGGATTTACAGTCTTCTAAATACCTCAAAGCACTATTTTATTGCATTATATTCTGGTACTGTTCTCCATAGTGTCATTGATTAGGTGATAATTTTTGATCATTTATTTTAGAACTTGAATCTGTTTATAATGCTTGCACAGGTTTATCTTTTTTTTAATCCCAAAGCAGTTCATAGTTTTATAGAAACACTTCTTTTCTATCTCAATGTGTAATTTTTTAGGTTATCTTTAATATATGGCAACAAATAAAAAATACATAAAATAAAATTTAGCTCAATAATCTATAAACTTTCATGCTTCTTTTATGAGGTATATAATTTATCCTTAAATTAATCATGTATTATTACTATCTAATGAGGAAATATTTGGAACTTTATATGGTATTCCTGCCGTAATTTTCATCTGCAAGCTTATGTATCTGCTGTTATCATGGTTTGGAACATTCTCCTCCAATTCATTGCCTGACTAATTTGTACTCAGCTTAGTTGTCACCACATCTAGGAAGCCTCCCGTGATTCACCAATGCAACTGCATGTATTTCCCCAGGCTTTTCTGCTATTACAGATATTATATCACATTCTAATTTCCTTTTACAGTCCTTGACCATACAGATTCTGTCTTTTAACTCATGCCTAGAGCTTTGAATGTCCAATAAATATGTTTTAAGTGTTGAAATTGTTTTAGTACCCAGTTGTCTATTATTGTGGTCTCAAATATGGTACTTTAGATGTTTCAGGTCTGCCCTCTGGAGGTCATGGTTACAAGGTCTCAAATCCTGCTTTATAACTACCTCTAGGTACAGGATGAATTTGACTCAGATGTTCAAAAGAATTTCATCCCTTGCAATTTTTATTTTTAATTTTGAACTAAAAGAATGATACATGTTTTTACCACGTGTATGTGATTTATTTATGGAGTCAAAAGAAATAAATTCCTCTGTAGCTGATAGTTTAATATGTACCTATGGAGATTAATTCAATCATAGAGGCACTTTTGAGATAGAGAACATTAAAGAATCAACAACAAGGCAATATGCGAATGAAACACTAAATAAGAACCTATGAGAAATAGGGAACAGGATTATTAGTGAAAAGATATCCCATACTCTACTGAAATAAGTAAATGTGAATTTGGGTTAAATAATTCAACCTTAAGAGAAAAATATTATATTTGTGTGTGTGTGTGTGTGTGTGTGTGTGTATCAGTTCAGTTCAGTCGCTCAGTCATGTCCGATTCTTTGCGACCCCATGAATCGCAGCACACCAGGCCTCCCTGTCCATCACCATCTCCCAGAGTTCACTCAGACTCACGTCCATAGAGTCCGTGATGCCATCCAGCCAACTCATCCTCCGTCGCCCCCTTTTCCTCCTGCCCCCAACCCCTCCCAGCATCAAAGTCTTTTCCAATGAGTCAACTCTTCTCATGAGGTGGCCAAAGTACTGGAGTTTCAGCTTTAGCATCATTCTATATATATATATACAATATCAATTGGATTCAAAAAAGAATGGTCTTAGAATAAAGTCAAATTTTAATACATTTTTTTGGAGGTTTTAGTAGCATCCAATAAAATATTATATGATTCACAACTTTCTGGAGTGTGCTAAGTGAAAGGCCTTTCTCAGTTATTTCCCCTATGGCTCATTTGGTTGGCTGCTAGGGCAGGTGTTAGAAATTTATCTCAAAAGTTTCATGTTGCTTCCTTTTTAATCAAATGCCAGATAATAGAAATCTCAAAATCTTGGGATAAATCAGTCACGTTTTAAAAATTTAAAAAGAAGTTGTAGAAGATTAACCTGGAGATAGTTCCATAGAACTAAGTTGGCAGGTTTATTGAAAACCAAACTGGCGGGAATAGGGAATCATTTTAAAGATGAGAGAGAATTTTATGGCTCAAGATTTGAAGAACTTCAAATGTCAATAGAAGTCCAAATACATAGGATGTGTAGTGTGGTTCAAGCTTATGTATTTATTCCAGAGGAGGCAAAAATAAGATTTATTTCTAGAATTTTATGAGTATTTTGTGGTGGTAGTTGTGTTTTTTTGTTGTTGTTTTTTTTTTGCTGCACCAGGTCTTAGCTGCATTGTGTAGAATCTCTGTTGCTGTGTGTGGAATCTTTAGTTGTGGCATGGGGGATCTTGTTCCCTGTCTAGGGAATCAAACCCAGGCCCCCTGCATCGGGAGCATGGAGTCTTAGCCACAGGATCACCAGGGAACTCCCTGGGTGGTGTACTTTTACAAGTGTGACCACAACTTGAGGGATAAGGAATCAGTATGGTAAACCCAATACTGCCTGAAAGGTGAAGATTCAGTCTGCTGTCTATGAATGTATAGTAAATGTGAATAGTTTCCCTTTAGTGTCCTTTTTAAACTCTGCAATCTCTTTGTTGTATACTTTCCATTTTCCAAAGTGTGTATTTACTGTAATAATAATACTACTACAGTTCATTTGTATCAGGATTGTTAAGCAATATGATGAAGAAATTTACCACTGGTAGTCATAAGTTAACATTTATCAACCACTTACAGAAGACCTACAGAACATCACTACCGGCTTTACACAGATCACCTCATTTAATTTTCACAGTAAACCTAAGATGTAGTTTATCATCATCATTTACATTGAGGGAAATGAGGCTCAGAGACTGTGTACAACCTGGCCAGTGAGTAGTAGAAATGGAATAAGAATCCTAGTCTTTTTTGGCCCTGAAACCTGTATATTGAACCCATCTGCCCTATTGTGAGGGCTCTGGGGCTGGGCTGTGCAAGAGGAAAATTAATCTTCTGATCTCTCACATTTAGTACTTTGAGTGTATAAGACTAATTGTTTATCTTTGTAATTTATGACTGTTCTTTCTATATTTGTGGTTATTTTGATGCTAATTTGATTTGATTTGACAAAAATTGACCTAGATGTAGCAAAAGATCCCTCTCTCTTTCTTGTCTACATCTTCCTTTAGCTCCTTTGATAGAATTGTACACCTAGAAACAAAGTAAGAGGAATAAGAAAAAAGTATCATAAATCTGCTAAACATTATGGTTCATTGATTCTAATGTTTTTATTCATCATGAATTATGCCTGAATTAAAAATATAAAGGCAATAAAATACTTACCAGTCACTGTTCACCAATGAACCAAGAATTTAAGTATCTGTTTGCTGAGATTTAAGCAATTTGATAGAAGCAAGATATGGACTTGGTCATTACTGGTTTTCATAGAATAATGGTAATTAAATAGGCATGCCTTGATTGAATTTTAAAGTGAAAAAATTACAATGTCAATGGTACCTTGAAATTTTCGCCTTTAAGTTTTTGGATCATTTCAGCTAAATTTCATTGCATCCCCTGAACATTTTTATGTAACAAGATTTGGAATTCTTTGATACATGATTCTAATTAATCTCTTTTTATAGGATTACCGTTCTCCTAGCTAATCAACATAGAAATGATATCTTTATTTATTCTTCCTTGCCTTTTCACTATCCCTTTAACCTACATTCAATTATTTAAATTCAAAATTATGTTACCTTTTAATGTCTTTCCCCCTCACATTCTTGTTCTAACTGCTTTTTTCATGCATCTTTATACTTATGCCTGGATGCCTGTGTTGATTTGTAAACTGTCTCTTTTTTCCTGTACACATATCCTGAATGTCATGAATTCATTGTTCCTGAAATTATTATTTTGGATGTCTATCCCCTCCTCCAATCCCTGCACTGATTTGTCATAAATAGCATGATGTTAAAGCCCAGCTTTATTTAGGGTGATATTTATCCAAAGTTCTCTGTAGTCCATCTCAGATCTACTTCTCCAGCTCTAGGATCTGATATTTTATGGTTGAATTCCATGACTTACATTTTTTTTTTTAGTTAAAAGTTTTCTAGGCTTGTTTTGTTGCTTAACCACTGGTGGTGTGCCAGTCATATGCTGATTATTTTTTAAATAACAATGACTTGTGAATGCACATGATAAAAAATTATCAGTTTCATAAACCTAATACATTTTTATCAAAATATTTTATTCCATGGACAGAGGAGCATGGCAGGGGTTGGAAAGAGTCAGACACAACTGAGCACACGCACTGTGAAGAAACCTCTTGTACTAATCTCCGTTTCTTATATCAACTGCTGCTTGCTGTAGCAACCTTGAGTCTATGCTTTTTCCTGTGTGCATTTTAGGTTCTGGCTCCTTTGGTCTCTTACTAGAGTTGATTCCATCTGCTTTCTAGTTTTTAGGAACTTTTGGTATTTTTGCTTGCCAATATCAGTCTTATCTTTGATTTATGTATTTATCTCAGCATATATTTTTGGTCATGTAATGTGAGCTGTAAGTGGGACAAAGAAGACCATTGTGCTCTAACTCTCTTGATATAGCGTTATTCATGATCACGTTTATTTTCTTTCACTAGCGATAACAGTCAAATCTGTGCATTGTCTTAGAAATGATGTATAACTAATACCAAAATTATGTGTCAAATTTCACGATATTATACTACCAAGTCAGAGGGGCTTCCCTGGTGGCTTAGACAGTAAAGAACCCGCCTGCAATGCAGGAGACCTGTGTTCTGTCCCTGGACTGGGAAGAGCCTCTGGAGAAGAAAATGGTAAACCATGCCAGTATTCTTGCCTGAAGAATTCCATGGGAAGGGGAGCCTGATGGGCTACAGTCTGTGGGGTTGCATAGAGTTAGACACAGCTGAACGACTTACACTTTCACAGGCATGCAATGTTTATTGGTCATATACTGCAAACATGAGGCTGAATTTCCCCTATTTACTTCTTTACTGGAACTTTTAAGTATGTTTCTTTCTGAGTCTGGATATTTAGAGAGTCTGTTGCCTCCTAACATATCTCTGATTCTTGAATGAAGCAATTTGTCCATATTAGTTTGAATGCTTCATAAAGTTTCTTTCATAACAACAACAAGAAGATGCGATTTAATCTTGTCGCTTTTTTCTTGCCATCGCTTTGGAGTTTTATTCTGCTGGGCTAAGATCTGTCAGTGAAGGATAAACAAATCACTTTTTTTTTTAAAATGTGGTTCTCATTTAAACCTCACTGTACATAACACATTTTCCTGTGGTAATGAGCTGTTAAGGATTGCACTAATAGCAGTTTAGTAGCTGTGGCTAAGGATTTCCCTACCACTAAATGCAGTTTTCTTGGCTATTAGGCAGAAATCCTTGCATAGCTTCTTGGCACAAGTGACACTGATTAATGGCCATGAAAAATAAATATTGTTCTCAGGGAATTAACATAACAACCTCTGAAACAATTCAACTCTAAGGCAAAAAATATAAGATTATGATATATTTGGGAGGATATAGTAATCTCAGGACATAAAGAAATAGTTGAACTTGAAGGAATTAGGGGTGCATCCTATTTCTATGAAGTGAAGCATTCCTCCTTTCCTTCAACAACTATTACCCATATCTAAAATTTAAAATAATAGGCTAATAGCCTAAGCAACTGTTGCTTATAGAAATAAGTGAGTTACACTTTAAATCTAATAGATATAAATATTTAAATTGATATTCAGAAAACTAAATTTTAAAAAGAATCCAATATTTTAGGGCACATTAAAACCAACGTTATATGTTAAACATATTTAATGTTAAAAAATAATAAGCCATCTTTAAAGTTTATGCAATTTAAATAATGTTTCTTTTCTACCAAAACACAATATAAAAATGAGAGATACTGAAATATTCTCTCTGCCTTCAGTGTGAATTGCTGCTCCAGTGTTGGATAGTTTTTCCCTTACATCTAGGACACACATGCATTTTTTTGTTTTTTGTTCAGCATTAACCCTGCTTGGTACTTATTTCCTTGTAGTTTTACATAACTCAGTTTATGTTATAAGATACATATGCAAATTTAATTATATCTATTTATAGATTTCAGTAGGTTTTTTTTTTTTTTCTGATCTTGGCCGTATTGTCATGAATGTATAAACTATTCTTAATTTAGAATTTAAATTGATTTAAAATTTGGCTTTAGAAGTGTTCTTCATGTTTCTATCTTAAATGGTAATATTCATTCCTCTTGATCACAGACTCTTAATTTAGAAGGAATTTTGATTCTGACCATGTTATTTGCCATGATGTGTTTACTAAGGAAGGAAAATATAATTTCTCCTTCTTTCTTTCACTTCTCTACCTGGCCTTCATTGTTTTTAATATGAGACCCACTTCTCTGATTATCAGTAGCAGAAGTCTGCTGAGGTAGTAGCTGATTAATACTGCAAAAATATCCCTGAGCCTTGAGAATATTCATCCGGCACAGAAAAATTGTATGATTTTTAGCTCTTCAAAGTTCTAAGGACAATAATTTGGAGATGGACATTTAAATTAATATCACTGTAATAATTCCTGGTTGATATGATATGAAGATCAATCTTAGAACTCAAATATTGTCGAAGAAAACATTAACTGATATCAAACAATGTCTGATAGTTTTCTTCTGAAATGAAAATTAAATGATATTAATTTTATTTATTTTAAAGAGTGAAGTTATGAAATATTCTTTCTTTAGAAAAACAATGTCTAAGATTAGAAACTGTAACAATATTTTTAAAGGAATTATTAAATCCCTCAAATGTTCTATTAATTGTTACTATAATATAACTTGAAGGGCTTCCCAGGTAGCTCTAGTGGTAAAGAACCTGCCTGTCAATACAGGAGATATCAGAGTTCAGTTCAGTTCAGTTGCTCAGTCGTGTCCAACTCTTTGCCACCCCATGGACTGCAGCACACCAGGCCTCTGAGGCCATCACAAGCTCCTGGAGTTTACTCAAACACACGTCCATTGAGTCCAGGATGCCATCCAGCCATCAATCCTGTGTTGTCCCCTTCTCCTCCTGCCTTCCATCTTTCCCAGCATCAGGGTCTTTTCCAATGAGTCAGCTGTTCGCATCAGGTGGCCAAAGTATTGGAGTTTCAGCTTCAACATCAGTCCTTCCAATGAATAGTCAGGACTGATTTCCTTTAGAATGGACTGAATGGATCTCCTTGCTGTCCAAGGGACTCTCAAGAGTCTTTTCCAACACCACAGGACAGAAGCATCAATTCTTTGGTGCTCAGCTTTCTTTATGGTCCAACTCTCACATCCATGCATGACTACTGGAAAAGCCATAGCTTTGACTAGATGAACCTTTGTAGACAAAGTAATGTCTCTGCTTTTTAATATGCTGTCTATTTGGTCATAACTTTTCTTCTAAGGAGCTAGCATGTTTTAATTTCATGACTGCAGTCACCATCTGCAGTGATTTTGGAGCCCAAAAGAAATAAAGTCTGTCACAGTTTCCACTGTTTCCCCATCTATTTTCCATGCTCTGATGGCACCAGAGGCCATGATCTTAGTTTTCTGAAAGTTGAGTTTTAAGCCAGCTTTTTCACAAATCCCTTACAGCTATACAGTGGAAGTGACAAATAGATTCAAGGGATTAGGTCTGATAGACTGCCTGAAGAACTATGGGTGGAGGTTCATGATATTGTATAGGAGGCAGTGATCAAGACAATCCCCCCAAAAAAGAAATGCAAAGACAAAATGGTTGACTGAGGAGGTGTTACAAACAGTTATGAAAAGAAGAGAAGTGAAAGGCAAAGGAGAAAAGGAAAGATATACCAATTTGAATGCAGAGTTCCAAAGAATAATTGAAAGATTTAGTTAGTTTAATTAAAATAAATATGCACTACAAAATGAAAATAATTTAAAAAGGGATATGACTAAATATTTCCCTCATAAAGAATTTTGTTAAATATTAGGGCTTTTCTGGTGGCTCAGACTGTAAAGACTCTGCCTGAGATACTGGAGACCCAGGTTCAATTCCTGGGTTGGGAAGATCCCCTGGAGAAGGGCACAGCAACCCACTCCAGTATTCATGCTTGGAGAATCCCAGAGAAGAAGGAGCCTGGAGGGCTACCATTCATAGGGTTACAAAGAGTTGGGACTTAGTGTATACAGCATGCTTTCAATTTCTAACGGGACTACTCCAGTTAAATATGTTATGGTGATATCTACAGGGTAACATATTTATGGGAAAGCCTGGCATGCTTCAGTCCATGTGGTCACAAAGAGTCGGACATGATGAGCAAATGGACAGCGACAAACCCTGTAGGCATAACCAGCAAAATTAAGTAACTTATTGTTATAAATAATCTGCGATCTTTCATTCTTAAATCAGGAGGAAGGATAATCTAAATTTTTTTTAAAATGTTCTGTGTTCGCCAATATAGTAACATATTCTGTTATCAATAGTTACTAGATAAAAAAAAAGAACAAGCCAAATTTAACTCTATAAAAAGATAATGGAATCTTATATATGAAGGACAAAGCAGTAAAATTCTCCCCAAAAAGGCCTATGTGGTAAGTTTATTTAAAATTATTTTTACAATGTTAAGAAGAAATCATGACACTAATTAGTGTCTACTTTGACAGTATCCTAAGTTAAAAATGAATGTTTTCTGTAGAGAAAACATATCTATTAGGACAACTAGGAGAAGACTCTTGAGAGTCCCTTGGACTGCAAGGAGATCCAACCAGTCCATTCTGAAGGAGATCAGCCCTGGGATTACTTTGGAGGGAATGATGCTGAAGCTGAAACTCCAGTACTTTGGCCACCTCATGCGAAGAGTTGACTCATTGGAAAAGACTCTGATGCTGGGAGGATGAGATGGCTGGATGGCATCACCAACTTGACGCACATGAGTTTGAGTTAACTCCGGGAGATGATGATAGACAGGGAGGCCTGGCGTGCTGTGATTCATGGGGTCGCAAAGAGTCAGACATGACTGAGCGACTGGACTGAACTGAACTGACTGAGGCAAAGATCATATTGAGTCTGGTACATTGTATAAACAATAGACTAAAGTAAAAATTCCTTAAGGTACTATTTGGGGCTTCCCTGGTGGCTCAGATGGTAAAGAATTCTGCCTGCAATAAAGCAGACCCAGGTTTGATCCCTTGGGCAGGAAGTTGCTCTGGAGAGGGAAATGGCAATCCACTCTAGTGTTCCTGTCTGGAGAAGTCCATGGACAGAGCTGGGTGATCTACAGTCCAAGGGGTCACAATGAGTCAGACATGACTGAGTGACTAACTCTAAGGTACTATTCTCCTAGGACCTGATAACTTAAGTTGACCACTCAGGTTGTCAATGTCTGTTTATATTCCTTCATTACTAATTTATTCTGCAATATTTACTGAATCCCTAGTGTATATATGCATCATCATGGGAGAATACAGTACACAAGTGTTTCTCTTAACTCAGTCTTGGGAGGTGTGAAAGCTTGCTGGGTAAAATCACACTGCAACTGAGACACTAAAGGAATTGCACTTTATAAAGAGGGGCTGAAGGGGATGTGGAGAAATCTAGAGGATTAACCCACGGGCAGGGCCTGTGATAAGTACAACATGTTTAGGTAATGTTCAGGACCTAAGGTAAATACAATCCATTTAGTAACTATCAGAAAGTCAGTATTTCTGCATAATTATAAGGTGTAATTTTTTTTGGTTTATTACATTTGTTTATTTCAAATTGGGTAATTGACAGAATAATAATGTCCAGTTATAATTATTGGAATCTAAGTATTTTAATGACTTATCTTTGGTCTAAGAGTACTGTTCTTTGCAGTTATTTATAGCCTATTAAGAGAACAGAAAGGAATCCAGCCACTGACATCTGTCTTTCAGAGGACTAAAAACGGAAATAGTAGTTAGATTTTTCTGTTTACTTTTGGCACCATTTTCCTGTTAGCAGACACAATTTATCTACCTCCACAATAATTCCCTCTATGCCATGCATATCAATTTAGCAGCCACTCCCATTAATCTCACATCACCCTTTAAAGATCATCATCTGTAGATAAGATGTAAACCTTCTTTTTGGTTATCTCTGGTAAGATATTCTTCTCCATGAACTACCTGGATATAAGGTTACTCAAATTCTCTCATTTTCACCTTTCTGCCAAATAAATATAATGCAAAAAAAAACAAAACAAAACAAATTTTTATATCTTTCCGAGACTTTAGACTTGAAATATTTCAGAGTGAATAACTCTTTTTACAAGAGGCATACCATTTTTAGAAATGAGGATATAAAGGCAAATGCATTAAAACCAATGTTGAGGAGCTTGAGTTTTAATTGTAAAGACAATTGGAAGCCACTGAGAGATTTTAGGCAAATTTGGACTTAAGTTTTACTATAATGATCACAGTTCATTCAGATTTAGGTATATATTTAGAACTATCTCAGGTAGTTAACTCAGAATTTTCTGTAGTGAGCAGACAATTTGAATGAGAAATCAAACAACGGAACAAAAACATGCATTTTACAAACTTAAACATTATTAATTAGAGCTAATTGCAAAGATTTTTATTCTGGTCTCACAGTAAGTTCCTAGGAAATAGCAAGAAATTGAAGAATTGCTTTAAGAGGGTGTCTAAGGGAGATGATTCTGAATATTCCTCCTGGGGTTTCTATCCTGTGTTCCATGTTACACTCTCTTGTCTGTTGGAATGACAGCCGTAGTCCATGAGAGCCTTTAATACTCACATCAGAGAATTGTCAGAAGGTCAAGGCCTTGATAGCTTGACATTCAGTCATATTAGACTCTGCAGTTTTGGTTATCTGTGTTCATGCTTTTGTTCTCAACTTTATGGAATGTTAGGAATTTAGTGTATTCTTTGCAAAATGACTCCCATCTGTTTCCTAGGAATACTTTCTCTGTTAATTATGCTGTTTTATTTTTTTGTTTGCTTTTTTGCTGTTGCTCACTCTGGTTGAATTCTATTCCTCTCTTCAGTGTGATGTCTAAGACTTCCTTTGGATTGTAGTTCACGTTAAACAGTTTTGTAGAATAATTCTTATGTCTAAAAGATGATAGCTTCTAAATGACAAATTATAGATACTTGTTCAGAATCATTGTTTGGGGAAAAATAGATATTATTTGGTGAAAGAATGTGAGAAAAAATGAATTGCAGAGACACTAGGAAGTTAAATATATAAATCAAATCCTATACATTCTATAAGAAAATATAGTTACACATTTAAGTGTTTTCACATAGTAAGAATTTTTTAAATATGAAAAGTATGAGATATAAGAAAATTGATATGCATGACTATATGAAAATATACAGTGATGTATCTGAAACATAAATATTATAACAACAATTGGAAGAATACTTCTAACAATTATAGAAAACAAAGTTTTATATTTTTAGTAACACAGCACACTGAATCTGAATGTTTTTCAAAGAAACACTGGTGTGCAAATAGATCTATTTCTCAGTGGGACCTCTTTTATTTTTTGCAAAAATAATCTTAAACATCTTAATTAATCAAAGCTGGCTGCCTCTGTGTATTGTATGGTCTTGAGGATAATGGAACTTATATATTATTTTGATAATTGTAGTTTATATTTAATTTATTTATTAGGAAAAGACATCTTTTCTAAGAAAAATTACATAATGGTGATCTTAGGAAGTCTTGGTTGATGACTTTGTTTTCTTCCCTCTCTTTCTTCTATCCCTTCCTTCTTTTCCTTCTGTCCTTTCTTCTTTATAAATCAGATTATTGGATGTTTTGGGTTTCACCTAAAACTTGCTTTCTGGAGCTAGCTCATCAGCACTGACAACTATTACAGGTTCACCATATTTATTCACTGACATGCAGTGGAACAGATAAAGTGTATTTATTTAGTATTTGATTTTTATTGATCCTATCTTCCTTTGAATACCCACCAACTAGATTTCAGGTAAAAATTGTTGATTATTAGCTCAGTTTAAAATTTTTGATTGCCTTCTTGTCTCGTTTGGTTTATTAATTAAATTGGAATAAAGCAAACCATTCACATTAGATCATTCTTACTTTGGGACCTATAATGTCTTCATCTCTTTGCTCTACCACAGCTGGTGGTATCTGATACATTGACTGAGGGGAATTTGCATGACTATAGAGTCAGAATGAAGGGTGTATGCAGGGTCCATAAGATCCTCCAGATCCTCAACTCTCCCACCTTATAAAGTAAGGAGTAGGGTGTCTGAGTCTGGTGGAATGTTGGATCAGATCTTGTCTTGAGCTGTTGAAGGATATTTTTCATTGATCTGTGCCTCTGATTGAAATTATGCATGTTTTTCATTCCATATATTTCATACATACATATACGCATACATATATTAGTTCAGCTGCTCAGCCATGTCTGACTCTTTGCAACCCCATGGACTGCAGCACACCAGGCTTCCCTGTCCATCACCAGCTCCCCAAGCTTGCTCAAACTCATGTCCATCAAATCAATGATAATATCCAGCCATCTCGTCCACTGTCGTCCTCTTCTCCTCTTGCCTTCAATCTTTCTCTGCATCAGGGTCTTTTCTAATGAGTCAGTTCTTTGTATCAGGTGGCCAAAGTATTGGAGCTTCAGCTTCAGCTCAGTCCTTCCAGTGAATATTCAGGACTGATTCCCAATAGGATTGGCATACATATATATATATATATATATATTTTTTTTTTTTTTTCCTGGTTGGAAATCCCAGGCCCCTTTCTTCTTTCTTGCCCTTTCATCTGTCACTGACTGACTGTGTACACCATTAGAATTTTGCAGCGTCCTCTTTAGTTCTGTGGCTCAGATGATCCACCGAAAACCTTTAAAGGTGTGTGTGAGTGTACAGAAGGAAGAAAGGGATGGTCACAATGTGGCTTTCTGAGTCTCTGCTTTGTGATCAGTGTAGGAAAACAATGTAATGTAAACTGGACCCTGTCCATTTGCTAGTCTGTCTATAATCCTCCTGTCCTCCTTACTTGCTAGGCTCCTGTGCATTATCATGCTTCCTTATTCTCCCCTGCTGACAAAGAGGCTCCTTTTAGAGACTCAGCACAGCCTTTCAGTTAATTCTCAGTTAAGTCAAGCCTGTCAATTTAATTTTCACTTTGCCATCCATTGTATTCCTCCCCAGCACAGATACTAACTCAGCTCAAGAACTAGAGAAGACATCTAGGCATCAGGCATGTGTGTTCATGCTTGTCTCGAGTGCCTCTGATTTTCCCCTTTATCATACTTACTTTCCATTAATTTTGCTCTGTTCTCTTTCCTGTTCAGACTATGGAATAAAGCTTAATGACCAATTAAATAATATTTTCTGTATCATGTGGAACAAAAATAATTAAAGTTTTATGCAGCAGCCTTTCTCATTCAAGTTTGTTTCTAAGTCAGCTATCTGGCAAAAAATATCGGTATATATCTTCCTTCTTGAAGCAGTATGAGTGTTCATTTCAGAAGCAAGATAACATTTAAGGAGGGTATTCAAACACAGTGCTGTAATACTTCAGTTCAGTTCAGTTCAGTCGCTCAGTCATGTCTGACTATTTGCGACCCCATGAATCGCAGCACACCAGGCCTCCCTGTCCATCACCAACTCCCGGAGTTCACTCATATGATGCCATCCAGCCATCTCATTCTCAGTCGTCCCCTTCTCCTCCTGCCCCCAATCCCTCCCAGCATCAAAGTATTTTCCTATGAATCAACTCTTCGCATGAGGTGGCCAAAGTACTGGAGTTTCAGCTTTAGCATCATTACTTCCAAAGAAATCCCAGGGCTGATCTCCTTCAGAATGGACTAGTTGGCTCTCCTTGCAGTCCAAGAGACTCTCAAGAGTCTTCTCCAACACCACAGTTCAAAAGCATCAATTCTTTGGCGCTCAGCCTTCTCACAGTCCAACTCTCACATCCATACATGACTACTGGAAAAACCATAGCCTTGACTAGACGGACCTTAGTTGGCAAAGTAATGTTTCTGCTTTTGAATATACTATCTAGGTTGGTCATAACTTTTCTTCCAAGGAGTAAGCGTCTTTTAATTTCATGGCTGCAGTCACCATCTGCAGTAATTTTGGAGCCCCCCAAAATAAAGTCTGACACTGTTTCCACTGTTTCCCCATCTATTTCCCATGAAGTGATGGGACCAGATGCCATGATCTTCGTTTTTTGAATGTTGAGCTTTAAACCAACTTTTTCACTCTCCTCTTTCACTTTCATTAAGAGGCTTTTTAGTTCCCCTTCACTTTCTGCCATAAGGGTGGTGTCATCTGCATATCTGAGGTGATTGATATTTCTCCTGGCAATCTTGATTCCAGCTTCTGTTTCTTCCAGTCCAGTGTTTCTCATGATGTACTCCTCATAGAAGTTAAATAAGCAGGNCACAACATCATCTTTCAGGATTTGAAATAGCTCCACTGGAATTCCATCACCTCTACTAGCTTTGTTCATAGTGATGCTTTCTAAGGCCCACTTGACTTCACATTCCAGGATATCTGGCTCTAGATGAGTGATCACACCATGGTGATTATCCGAGTCTTAAGGATATACTAATCCTATTACTTTGCAATCTGTATGCACATCTTTAATCTTGCTGAACAAAGAGATTTATTTTATCATTGTTTTGTTTTATTTGTATCTTAGGCCCCTCATCACATTTATGTTTTAGAGTGGCTGTTGGTCAAATACAGTAAAAAAAAAAAAAAAAAAA
>SJYQ01002165.1:160417-192621 GCA_006410935.1 Redunca redunca
GGAATGAATTAATTAATTAAAACTGTCGGGAATTCTTTTGACGAAGTCTGTGATTAAACACACACCTTTATGGTTGAACAATTAAGTAAATTTGGCCTCAGGTATCTTTGCTCATTCTCTAGGGAATAAGTGAGGAAATTCTAGTGTAGAGTTATACTTTATTAGAGATTTATCTATTTTAATTGATTCAGCTTTGGTTGTAAAACTCCAATGGAATAGCTGATGCAAATGACATGTTAATATATAAACCTCCCATGAGTTAACTTCAATTTCAACAAAAATGGAAACATAACCTGTCTGAATGATTTGTACAAGTGAATGCAAAATAGTAAAAATGAAGTGAAGTATAATAGCTTATATCATCAAGAGCATTTACCTATGCTTGATGAATGTTAAATAAAATATTCTTAAGCATCCATAGGCAGACTCAGAAAAGATATTCAGAGTAAAATTTACATGCAACAATATTAGTAAAGAATAACTGTGCAGTTGGAAGGACATTTCTTTTCATAATGCATCTTCCTTTTTGAGAGAATATTTTCATAGAAGTAAAGTATTTTAGCATGCATAAGTCCCAAACACTTAACTGTTTTGGAGAATAACTTGATCATTGATAATAAATGCATTGGCATTTACAAGATAATTCTTCCTATGAATTCTGTTACTAATGACATGTTGAAAAAATTGTGTACAAGAAGTAAGTGAAATGGAAGTACATGAGGCACATTTGAGTAAGGCATCCTAATATTGATAAATAGTCAAAGACCATCTGGTTTACTAGCAAATTAGTTTATCTTTCAAAAAATGGAATTTTGAAGCAAATAATATGTACTTGACAAACTGAGTGCAAATGAGTAGTTTATAAGTTTTCTTTGTGATAGAATTGGTACCAACTCTTCCTTGCACGACTTTTTCAAATGTGGTTGTTCTCTGTAAAGAGCAAAGTGCAACTACAAATTCAGACCATGGGGCAGTGAGTATTCAAAGTATGGCTGAGTCTCTGTTTCAACCTTTTACACAGATTACTTAGCATTGTATTCTCTACAACTAAATATAGCAACTTGGAATCAGCAATTTCAGGGTTGATTGGAACAATTGAAAGAGGTTTAAATGGAGTCACAATTTTGCCTTACTGTCAGTTATTTTAGAGTGGTGGTGGTTTAGTCGCTAAGTCATGTCCAATTCTTATGACCCTATGGACTATAGTTTGCCCCACTCTGTCCATTGGATTTCCCTGGCAAGACTTATACTGGAATATGTTGCCATTTCCTTCTCCAAGAGGATCTTTCTGATGCAGGGATTGAACCCATGTCTCTTGCATTGGCAGCTACCAAGGAAGTCCATTTAAGAGTGGGGGTTATTATATTTCTTGATTTGAGTTTTATGAGCATTGTAAAGAATATATGAGGATTTTAAATAATTGATTATACTACTTATGGAGGTCCCATGAATGTATACATTTCAACATAGTGATTGAATATTTATATTCTTCATGATAAAAATATTTAGATGAATAAAGATTAAATCATCAAAGTTATTTTTTATTATGAGAAAATATTCTTAGAGTTAAAGCTGGAAGGAATCTTGGCGACTCTATAGTGGACTTCCTTCAAATCAGAGATTAAAGAGGAAAGTTTAGGTAATTTACCCAGTATCTAAATGGCGTGATTTGGACCACAGCCATTAATTCCTGACTTATGGCTATTTCACCTTGTTTTTTCTTTAATTATTCCACCCTACTCCCCTTCTCCTGCTTCTTTTCCTTCCTCCTTTCTTCATTTTCATGGAATTTTTTTCAGTGAGCTGTCTTGAGCCTTGCTGTTCCAACTATAAAGATATTGGTCTGATTGTAGCCACTGACAATGAAAGTGCAAGTGTTATTTGGAACTCATTTAGACAGTAGTCTAGTTAAACATTGCTCTGTAAGAACATTTCTTACAGCTGCTCTGGGCAACAAGGTAAGAATTGCCCAACTATTCAATTCAAATCTCAGTGGTCAATCACACAGAGATGGCTTCCATAACTCTTAACCAAATAAACACAGGAAAGCATAAGTTTTATTGAGAAAGACCTAATACATATTTAGAAGAAAATAGTATATACTATTTAGTATATAATTAGCATAAATATTCTTCAATACAAAAACTGCAAGTGATATGCAGTAATTACAGGGTCTTCTCATTAAATAACTTACACATTTATTTTTGTTAAAAAGATATTATTTGTCTAACATAAGTAAATTTCTATTTTTCAAGCATATTGCTCAAGCTCCTGTGAGCAAACATCTCTGCATGTGATTGGATATTTTTTTAAATTGGATTGACTAGTATCATTAGCAGTTGTCTTAGTTTCTGTCACTCTCTTGATAAAGAAGTAATGCTTTAACAAATTTTTGAAATGTTTGATATTTATTTTACTTCCTATCTGCAATATAGGTAGACAATGTGAAGCTTCTCTGCACCTGTCTTGATTCAAGGATTTTGTCAGGCAGGGTTGGAAAAAGAAAAGGAAGTTTGTGTCCTGCATCTGTTTCAACGTTGCTTTTCCACTGGTCTTATCTGTTCTACAGTGACTTTAAAAAAAAAAAAAAAAGAAGAACCTTCAAAATCTTATTTTTCAGAAAATGTATATTACAACTTTGAATTTGACTTCAATTATTTGTTTCCTTTTTATTTTTTTAATCGTCATTGAAGTATAGTTGATTTACAGTATTATGTTAAAGGTGTATAGCAAAGTGACCAGCCACATACTTTTTCAGATGATTCTCCGTTATAAATTATTATGGGTAGTTCACTGTGCTATAGAGTAACCCTTATTGTTTATCTATTTTATATGTTATTATTTGGTCACTATATTGTATCTAACTCTTTTGTGACCTATTGGACTGTAGCTGGCCAGGCTCCTCTGTCCCTGGTATTTCCCAGGCAAGAATACTGGAGTGGGTTACTGTTTTCTTCTTGAGGGTGTGTAATACTTCATTATAGTTTTGATTTGCATTTCTCAGACAATTAGTGATATTGAACATCTTTTCATGTATTTGTTGGCCATCTGTATGTCTTCTTTGATGATATGTCTATGCAAGTCTTCTGCCCATTTTTTGATTGAGTTTGGATATTTTTGAAATTAAGTACTTGTTCATATCATTTGCAAATATTTTCTCTCAGTCAGTAGGTTGTCTTTTTCATGTTATTTATAGTTTCCCAATTTGGTTTCAATTTGGTTTTCAATTTCCCCCACTGTGTAGAAATGGCATTTCTATGAGAGGTGGAAAATACAAAGAAAATAGTGACTGAGTCACTGGGCAACTACTTATGTGATAGTTAAGTGTAATCCCTTGCCCCTCCAAAATTTAAAAAAAAAAATATTGAAAAAAAAAGAGTAAAAGCATAACTTAAGAATTGACTGGTGTTATTTATTCTCATTGATATTGTGATCTGAAAAATTAGAAATCCCCCATTACTTCATTACTTTGTCCAATCCAGTAGTTATTTTCAGTTTATTATTTGAAAATATTCAACACACATGGATAGTTGACAACAGTATAGATAAAAATATATCTGTAACATTTTGATTAAAAAAAGTTTAATTAAAACAAGAAACTGGTAGGGTGAAGTACTGTGAGACAAACTTTATTCTGTGTATTTCATATTCCACTCTAAATTCATAAAGAAAAATGCCCTCATCTTACTCATGGCTTTTTGGCCCTGACTAAAATCTGCATTAAAGTTTATGTTCTTGATATTTCTTTTTGTAAAAGTTTGAAGAAAAGTGATTCTTGAAATGATGCTCCATTTGCTTCACTTTCAAGCACTAGAAAAGCTATTTTCATGAACCATGCCCGCAAACCATTCACAGTAAACATTTCAGGGTGTCTTCATTGAAGCTTGTTCTGTACATCTGAAAAACCAATGATGCCTAAAGGAGTTTGAAATCACAACTTTGTGAGATGGGGGAAAAAATGAAAGAATATTCAGTTTGAAGGGAAAAGGACAAGAAAATTACTTTTTAAAAACCAGTGTGAGTGAGAACAAGATGGCAGAGGAGTAGGTGGACATGGAGTACATCTCTCTCCACGGATATATCAGGAATACACCTTCAGACACAGAAGTGCATGCAGAACACCAGCTGAGAGCAGACAGGAGTCCCTGACCAGCAGAAAAGAATATATAGAACCACGGAACACTCGGTAGGATGAAGGAACTAGGGGGAAAATCAAGAGTGTTAGTAGGACTGGACTCGCCCTCAGCAGGTAGGGAAACTGAAGCAGATCCCCACATTGGGGCAATTGTCTGAATCAGAGGAGAAACATTTAAGGCTGGGAGTGAACAGCTTATCTGTGGCAGCCTAAATGGAATGAGAATCAGACCGCCCTTGCTGCAGCCGTACATACCCAGGACAGGGATGCAGGTCCCCTGGAAGGAGCAGCGGCTGGGAGCTGGAATTTGGGGATTATGGAGCAATCCCAGGGCAAGGGCTGCTGTTGACCACAGAGAGACGGATCCAGGGGATGTGAGGGAGGAGACTGTGGTGGGCGATGCCTGTGGAGGAAAGCTGGGCAGCCATGGAAGCAAGGAGGTAATGCTGAGTCACATGTAGGGGTTGGAGCCATCACCATAGCCTCTCTCTCCCCACACACCAGCATGGGCAGCTGAATAATAGCAAGGCTGTCCCATCGAAGGCCTGACACCCTGAACTACAGAGTAGGACCCCACCCAGTGTGCTCCTTTAAGTGACTGATGTGCCCATCTACAGAGTAGGACCCCTGCTAGGGTGTCCCTATGTGCCTGACGCACCAAACAACAGAGAAGGACCCCAGGCAAGGGAGCCCTCTAAGTGCCTGAATGGGTGGAGCTAAGGAGAAAGACTGGCCAAAGAGGCCTTCCGATCACCTACGACGAGAGGCTTAGAAAAAGACTCTGACAGGGCCATAACTCCTGGGGCAGAGGCAGTCTGTGTCCTTGTGCACTTTGTGCTGCTAGGGTCTCTGCAAGCCAAGCAGCTGTGCCACCTTCATGCTCACTCTCACTGGGGCGGAGCTGCCACTGGCAAAAAATGTTGTGTCTATGTGCACAGGGTCGCTTAGGTCATGTCCATCTTTTTGTGACCTTGTCTATTGTGGCCTCCCAGGCTTCTCTGTCGGGGGGTGCTGTTCTCCAGGCAAGGGTACTGTAGTGTATTGGCCAATACTGGTTGCCAGACCCTTCTAGAGCACTATTTTTCCTGCTGCCCTAGCCGCCAACTCCCTTGAGTACTTGATGCTGCCATATCCCCTGTGACCCAAGCAGCTGCACCACCTCCCCATCTGGCCCTCACAGGGGCAAACCCAGGTCCTCCAAGGCAGCCAGAGGAACAAACCCCAGTGGATGACCCACATGCAGAGGTGGAAATAAAACCACGGTTGAAACTCAGGGGCAGTGTGGCTAAGGAAGAAGACCCCAAACCCTCCCACCAGCTGTACAAGCTGCAGATTAAACCCACACGATCAACTAGGCAGAATCTGTGTCTATGGAATATATAAAAGGACATTGAGAGCTCCCACAAAAGAAAACACACTAGTTCTGATATCTGTGGACAATGGAGACAAGACACACAGGAGTACGACCAGATTAGAATCTGAGCTGCTCCCATAACAGGTCCAGAGACCAGCACAGTGTTGAAGGGCATCCTAGGGTGGTGAGGTGGACTGTGACTCCCAGGGAGGGCAATGACTCTGACAGCAGTGACTCAAGATAAACACTTATTATCCTTATGTTTTGACTTGTTATGTAGATTCTTTGGGATTTTTTTTTTTTTCTTTTCCTTTTTGGCCCCCTCTGTTGTAGCTGTCGACTTTGTTGGCACTATGAAATCTAATTATCTTTTGAGATTTTTTTTTTTCCTTTCAGTCACATTTTTTATTGTAGTTATAAACCTCTGCCTCTGTGTTGGACTTTTGTAGTTCTGTGGAGTTGTCCTTTTCATCTTTTCTCTTTTTCTAATTTTCATTTTAATTTTTTAAACCTATTATTATTTTTTCTGCACTCATTCCTTTGTTTGCTTTTCCTACTATTCTTTTCCCCTTGCTGTTAATCTTTAATGTATAAAACTTTTCTTTATCTCTATTTAACTATGCATATCTATTCTTTCTTCTCTTTCTTCCCTTTCCTCTCAACATATTTATTAGTTTTATTTTCATTGCCTTATTCCCCAAATAGCACCTTGCTTTAGTTTTATTTTCCAGTGTGTGGCTTTAGTTAGTTTTGTTCCTAACTAGTAGATACAATTTTTGATTTCCTTTGCTCACTGGGTCAACCTATTGTACCTTGTTTTGGTTAGACTGTTCTGATTTTGCTTATGGGTGTATTTGTATATGTGTATATTTAGTCACACATTTTATTGTTGTTATAAACTCTGCCTCTGCATTGGGCTTTTGCAGTTCTGTGGAGTTTTCCTTCTTCTTTTTTTCTTTCTTCTTCTGTTTTTTTTCCCTCTTTTTTATAATTTTAATTATTAGTTTTTTAAACCTATTATACTCTTTCTACATTTAGTCCTTTGTTTGCATTTCCTACAGTTCTTTCCCCCTTGCAGCTAATCTTTATATAAATCTTCATCTACCTCTATTTAACTTTTCATACCTATTCTTGCTTCCTTTTCTTCCCTTCCTTTCAACATATTTCTTAGTTTTGTTTTCCTTGCTGTATTCCCCTCTCGGCACTTTGCTTTAATTTTGTTTTCTGGTTTGTACTTTAGTTAGTTTTTTTCTTACCTGGTAAATATAATTTTTGATTTCCTTTGTTTATCAGTCTACTGTATTTATTTTTGTTGGATGGTTTTGACTTTGCTTATGAGTGTATGTGTATATGTGTATATTCCATTGCTTTAAGTATTATCTGCCTGATTTTGTATCTGCCAATTGTCTTGGGTTCATCTTTGATTTCTCCTTTTTAGGTATTTGTTTTAATCTTACTTAATGCCATAGCAAACCACTAGTGGAATCTTTGTTCCTGACTAGAGAGCAGGCCTGAGCCTTTGGAGTGGGAGCACTGACTCAAGACCTTAGACTACCAGAGAACTAACCCTTCAGTTCAGTTCAATTCAGTTCAGTTCAGTTCATTTGCTCTTCGTGTCCGACTCTGCAACCCCATGAATCATAGCATGCCAGGTCTCCCTGTCCATCACCAACACCCTGAGTTCACCCAAACTCATATCCATCGAGTCAGCGATGCCATCCAGCCATCTCATCCTCTGTCGTCCACTTCTCCTCCTGCCCCCAATCCCTCCCAGCATCAGGGTCTTTTCCAATGAGTCAACTCTTCGCATGAGGTGGCCAAAGTATTGGAATTTCAGCTTCACCATCAGTCCTTCCAATGAACATGCAGAACTGATCTCCTTTAGGATGGACTGGCTGTATGTCCTTGCAGTCCAAGGGACTCTCAAGAGTCTTCTTCAACACCACAGTTCAAAAGCATCAATTTTTTGGCGCTCAGCCTTCTTCACAGTCCAACTCTCATATCCATACATGACCACTGGACAAACCATAGCCTTGACTAAAAGGACCTTTGTTGGCAAAGTAATGTCTCTACTTTGCAATATGCTATCTAGGTTGATCATAACTTTTCTTCCAAGGAGTAAGCGTCTTTTATTTTCATGGCTGCAATCACCATCTGCAGTGATTTTGGAGCCCCCCAAAATAAAGTTTGTCACTGTTCCCACTGTTTCCCCATCTATTTGCCATGAAGTGATAGGACCAGTTTCCATGGTCTTAGTTTTCTGAATGTTGAGCTTTAAGCCAACTTTTTCACTCTAGGCTTTTTAGTTCCTCTTCACTTTCATCAAGAGGCTTTTTAGTTCCTCTTCACTTTTTGCCATAAGGGTGGTGTCATCTGCATATCTGAGATTATTGATATTTCTCCCGGCAATCTTGATTCCAGCTTGTGCTTCATCCAGCCCAGCATTTCTCATGATGTGCTCTGCATATAAGTTAAATAAGCAGAGTGACAAAATACAGCTTTGATGTACTCCTTTTCCTATTTGGAACCAGTCTGTTGTTCCATGTCCATTTCTAACTGTTGCTACCTGACCTGCATATAGGTTTCTCAAGAGGCAGGTCAGGTGGTCTTGTATTCCCATCTCTTTCAGAATTTTCCAGTTTTTTGTGATCCACACAGTCAAAGGCTTTGGCATAGTCAAATAGATGTTTTTCTGGAACTCTGTTGCTTTTTTGCTGATCCAGCAGATGTTGGCAATTTAATTTCTGGTTCCTCTGCCTTTTCTAAAACCAGCTTGAACATCTGGAAGCTCATGGTTCATGTATTGCTGAAGCCAGGCGTGAAGGATTTTGAGCATTATTTTGCTTGTGTGTGAGATGAATGCAATTGTGTCATAGTCTGAGCATTCTTTGGCATTGGCTTTCTTTGGGATTGGAATGAAAACTGACCTTTTCCAGTCTTGTGGACACTGCTGAGTTTTCCACAGTTGCTGGCATATTGAGTGCAGCTCTTTCACAGGATCATCTTTCAGGATTTGAAATGGCTCAACTGGAACTCCATCACCTCCACTAGCTTTGTAATGATGCTTCATAAGGCCCACTTGATTTCACATTCCAGGATGTCTGGCTCTAGGTGAGTGATTACACCATCGTGATCATCTGGGTTGTGAAGCTCTTTTTTTTAGAGTTCTCCTGTGTATTCTTGCCACTTCTTCTTAATATTTTCTGCTTCTGTTAGGTCAATACCATTTCTGTCCTTTATCAAGCCCATCTTTGCATGAAATGTTCTCTTGTTATCTCTAATTTTCTTGAAGAGATCTCTAGTCTCCCATTCTGTTTTCCTCTATTTCTTTGCATTGATCTCTGAGGAAGACTTTCTTACCTCTCCTTGCTATTCTTTGGAACCCTGCATTCAGATGTTTATATCTTTCCTTTTCTCCTCTGCTTTTCACTTCTCTTCTTTTCACAGCTATTTCTAAGGCGTCCCCAGGCAGTCATTTTGCTTAATTGCATTTCTTTTCCATGGGGATGGTCTTGATCCCTGTATCCTGTACAATGTCATGAACCTCCGTCCATAGTTCATCAGGCAGTCTATTTATCAGATCTAGTCCGTTAAATCTATTTCTCACTTCCACTATATAATCATAAGGGATTTGATTTAGGTCATACCTGAATGGTCTAGTGGTTTTCCCTACTTTCTTCAATTTAAGTCTGAATTTGGCATAAGGAGTTCATGATCTGAGCCACAGTCAGCTCCTAGTCTTGGTTTTGCTGACTGTATAAAGCTTCTCCATCCAGTACTTTGGCCACTTCATGCGAAGAGTTGACTCATTGGAAAAGACTTTGCTGGGAGGGGTTGGGGGCAGAAGGAAAAGGGATTGACAGAGGATGAGATGGCTGGATGGCATCACCGACTTGATGGACGTGAGTCTGAGTGAACTCCCAGAGATGGTGATGGATAGGGAGGCCTGGTGTGCTGTGATTCATGGGGTAACAAAGAGTTGCACACGAGTGGCTGATCTGATCTGATCTGATCTAATCTTTGGCTTCAAAGAATATAATCAATCTGGTTTTGGTGTTGACCATCTGGTGATGTCCTAGTGTAGAGTCTTCTCTTGTGTTGTTGGAAGGGGTGTTTGCTATGACCAGTGTGTTCTCTTGGCAAAACTCTATTAGCGTTTGCCCTGTTTCATTCCATAGTCCAAGGCAAAATTTGCCTGTTACCCCAGGTGTTTCTTGACTTCCTACTTTTGCATTCCAGTCCCCTATAATGAAAAGGACATCTTTTTTTGTTGTTTGTTCTAACTAACTGTATGGAGTATCAAATAGTGAGAACTCACAGAAAGGATACCACTTGAATAGAAGATTGTGCATCACCCAACCACCAGTAGCACACTGTACAGGGTCATCTAAACAAACCAAAGAAAAGTACAAACCAGTCATCAGCATTCAGGATTACCACTTCTCTCATCCTTGCCCATCAGAGGAAAAACAAACCAAAACCTCACCCTATATGAAGCTTACACAAACCACTGGATCAATCTTAGGAGGGCAGAAATCAAAAGGAAGAAATAATTCAACCTTGAAGCCTGGGAAAAGGAGACCTCAAACACAATAAGTTAAAAAAAAATGAAAAGGCAGAGAAAACTACACAAATGAAGAAAGAAATTAGAAACACAGAAGTCCAAATAAATGAAGAGAAAATAGCCAAACTACCTGAAAAAGAATTCAGAGTAATGATAGTAAAGATGATCAAAAATATTGGCAACAAAATGGAAAAAAATGCAAGAATCTATTAACAGTAGAAGAATTAAAGAATAAACATACAGAGACAAACACCATAGTTACTGAGNAAATACTCTGGTAGGAATCAATAGCAGATTATCTGAAGTGGAAGAATGAATCAGTAAGCTGGAAGGTAAAATGGTGGAAATAACTTCTGAAGAGCATAGTAAATTAAAAAGAGTGAAAAGAAATGAGGATAGTCTCAGAAACATCTGGGACGATATCAAACACACCAACATTTGAATTTTAGGCATCCCAGAAGAAAAAGAGTAAAAGAAAGGATATGAGAAAATTTTTGAAGAGATTATAGTTGAAGATTTCCCCAACATGGAAAAGGAAATAGTCAATCAAATCCAAGAGGCATAAAGAGTCCCATACAGGATAAGCCCAAGGAGAAACACACCAAAACACCTACTAATCAAGGTAACAAAAACTAAACACAAAGAAAGAATATTAAAAGCAGCAAGTAACATACAAAGGAAACCCCATATGTTTAACAGATGATCTTTCAGCAGAAACCCTGTAGGCCAGAAGGGAATGGCAGGATATATTTAAAGTATTGAAAGGGAAAAATCTACAACCAAGATTACTGTACCTGGCAAGGATCTAATTCAAAATTGATAGAGAAATAAAAAGCTTTTCAAGCAAGCAAAAGTTAAGAGAATTCAGTACCACCAAACCAGCTTTTCAACAAATGTTAAAGGAGGGGCTTATGTAATCAAGAAATACAAAAGAAAAAGATCTACAAAATCAACCCCAAACAATTAAGAAAATGGCACTAGGAACATATATATCAATAATTACTTTAAATGTAAATAGATTAAATGCTCCAAGCAAAAGACACAGACTGGTTAAATGGACCCCAAAACAAGACCCATATATATGCTGTCTACAGGAATCCACTTCAGACCTAAAGACACATATAGACTGGAAGTGAGAGGATGGAAAAATATACTCCATGCAAATGGGAAGGTGTAGTAGCAATCCTCATATCAGACAAAATAGACCTTAAAATAAAGACCTTAAATAGACCTTAAAATAAAGATGATTACAAGAGATCAGGAAGGACACTACATAATGATCAAGGGATTAATCCAAGAGGAAGACATAACAATTGTAAATATCTATGCACCCAACATAGGAGCACCTCAGTACATAAACACTAGTAGACATAAAAGGAGAAATTGACAGTAGAACAATAATAGTAGGAGACTTTAACACCCCACTCACACCAATGGACAGATCATCAAAACCGAAAATTAATAAGGAAACACACGTCTTAGATGATACATTAGATGAGATGGATCTCATTGATATCTTCAGGACATTCCATCCAAGTGCAGAAGAATACACCTTCTTCTCAAGTGCAAGTGGAACATTCTCCAGGATAGACCACATCTTGGGTCACAGATAAAACTTCAGTAAATTTTAAAAAATTGAAATCATATCAATCATCTTCTCCAACTACAACACTATGATACAACAGTAGATATCAATTACAGGAAAAAAAAAACTAAGAAACACAAACACATGGAGATTAAACAATATGTTTCTAAATAACCAACAGGTCACTGAATCAATCAAAAGGGAAATAAACAATTTCTAGAAACAAATGACAATGAAAACATGACAATTCAAAACCTATGGGATGCAGCAAAAACAGTTCTAAGAGGGAACTTTATAGCAATACAATCCTACCTCAAGAAACAAGAAAAACAATGAATAAACAACCTAATTTTACACCTAAAACAACTGGAAAAAAAGAATTAAAAACCCCCAAATTAGTAGAAGGAAAGAAATCATAAAGATCTGAGCAGAAATAAATGAAAAAGAAATGAAAGAAACAATAGTAAAGATTAATAAAACTAAAAGCTAGTTCTTTGCAAAGATAAACAAAACTGACAAACCTTTGGCCAGACTCATCAAGAAAAATAGAGAGAAGAATCAAATCAACAAAATTAGAAATGAGAAAGGAGGGATGACAAGGCAATGCAGAAATACAAAGGATGATAATAGACTGTTATGAAAAACTACATGGCAATAAAATGGATAACTTGGAAGAAACGGACAGATTCTTAGACAGGTTCAATCTTTCAAGACTGAACCAGGAAGAAACAGAAATTATGAACAAACCAATTACAAGCTGAAATTGAGGCTGTGTTCAAAATCTCCCAAAAATCAAAAGCCCAGGACCAGATGGCTTCACAGGAGAATTCTAGCAAACATTTAGAAAAGAGCTAATGCCTATCCTTCTAAAAATATTTCAAAAAAGTGCAGAGGAAGGAACACTTCTAAATTCATTCTACGAGGCCACCATCACCCTGATACCAAAACCAGATAAAGATAACACAAGAACAGAAAACTACAGGTTCATCACTGATGAACACTGATGCAAAAATCATCAACAAAATTTTAGCAAGTAGAATTCAGCAATACATCAAAAAGCTTATACACCATGATCAAGATGGGTTTTTTTTCCAGGAATGGAAAGATTCTTCAATATATACAAATCAATCAATGTGATACACCATATTAACAAATTGAAAGATAAAAACCATATGATCATTTCAATAGATGCAAAAAAAAGTTTTTGACAAAATTCAGGACCCATTTATGATTAAAACTCTTCAAAAGATGGGCATAGAAGGAAACTACCTCAACAGAATAAATTCCATATATGATAAGCCTACAGCAAACATTATTCTCAATGGTGATAAAGTGAAAGCATTCCTCCTAAGATCAGGAACAAGACAAGGGTGTCCAATCTCCCCACTATTATTCAGCATAGTTCTGGACATCATAGCCATAGCAGTCAGAAAAGAAAAAGAAATAAAAGGAATCCAGATCAGAAAATAAGAAGTAAAGCTCTCACTATTTGCAGATGACATGATACTGTACATACTAAACCCTAAAGATACTATCAGAAAATTACTGGAGCTAATCAGTGAATTTAAAAAAAAGTTGTAGGATACAAAATCAATACACAGAAATCACTTGCATTTCTATATACTAACAATGAAAAATCAGAAAGAGAAATTAAAGAATGTCATTCACCATTGCAACAAAAAGAATTAAATATCTATGACTAAACTTATCTAAGGAGACAAAATAACTGTACACAGACAATTATAAGACACTAGTGAAAGAAATCAAAGATGACACAGCAGATGGAGAGATATTCCATATTCCTGGGTAGGAAGGATCAATATTGTGAAAACGACTACACTACCAAATGCAATCTACAGATTCAGTGTGATCCCTATCAAATTACCAATGGCATTTTCCACAGAACTAGAACAAAAAATTTCACAGTTCATTTGGAAACACAAAAGACCCAAAATAGGCAAAGCAGTCTTGAGAAAGAAGAATAAAGCTGGAGAAATCTACTTTCCTGACTTCAGTTAATGCTACAGTCATTAAGACAGTATGGTACTGTCACAAAAACAGAAATATAGACCAATGGAACAAGATAGAAAGCCCAGAAATAAACCCATACACCTATGGGTGCCTTATTTTTGACAAAGGAGGAACATATAATGGGGCAAAGACAGCCTCTTCAATAAATTCTGCTGGGAAAACTGGACAGCTACATGTAAAAGAATGAAATTATAACACTTCCTAACACCATAGACAAACATAAACTCAAAACAGATTAAAGACCTCAATGTAAGACCAGAAACTATAAAACTCTTAGAAGGAAACATAGGCAGAACACTCGATGATGTAAATCAAAGCAAGATCCTCTATGACCCACCTCCTAGAATAATGGAAATAAAAACAAGAGTAACAAAGTGGGACCTGATTAACCTTAAAAGCTTTTGCACAGCAAAGGTGAAAGCAAAGCAAGGTGAAAAGACAACCCTCAGAATGGGTGAAAATAATAGCAAATGAAACAATGGACAGAGGATTAATTTCCAAAATGTACAAGCAGCTCATACAACTCAATAACAGAAAAGCAAACAACCCAACAAAAAAGTGGGAAAAAGACCTAAATAGACATTTCTCCAAAGAATACATACACATGGCTAACAAACACATGAAAAGATGCTTAGCATCACTCATTATTAGACAATGGCAAATCAAAACAAAAATGAGGTATCACCTCACACCAGTTAGAATGGCCATCATCAAAAAGTCTACAAACAATCAATGCTGGAGAGGGTGTGGAGAAAAGGGAACACTCTTGCACTGTTGGTGGGAATATAAATTGATATAGCCACTATGGAAGACAGGATGGAGATTCCTTAAAAAAATAGGAATAAAACCACCATATGACCCAGCAATCCCATTCCTGGGCATATACCCTGAGAAAACCAAAATTGAAAAAGACACATGTATCCCATTGTTTATTGCAGCACTGTTTACAATAGGTAGAACATGGAAGCAGCCTAGATGTCCATCAACAGATGAATGGGAAAATAAGTTGTATATATACACAATGGAATATTACTCAGCCATAAAAATGAACACCTTTGAGTTAGTTCTAATGAGGTGGGTGAACTTAGAACCTATTATACAGAGTGAAGTAAGTCAGAAGAGAAAGATAAATATCGTATTCTAACGCATGTATATGGAATCTGGGGACTGAGAGGTTAAAGCATCTACCTGCAATGCGGGAAACCCGGGTTCAATCCCTGGATCAGAATGATCCCCTGGAGAAGGAAATGGCAACCCACTCCAGTATTCTTGCCTGGAGAATTCCATGGACGGAGGAGCCTAGTAGGCTACAGTCCACGGGGTCGCAAAGAGTCAGACACTACCGAGCGACTTCACTTTCACTTTCATACGGAATCTAGAAAAATGGTCCTGAAGAATTACTTACAGGGCAGCAATGGAGAAACAGACATGGAGAATAGACTTGTGGACATGGGAAGAGGAGAAGAGACGGTGAGATGTATGGAGAGAGTAACATGGAAACTTACATTAGCATATGTAAAGTTGATAGCCAACGGGAATTTGCTGCATGGCTAAGGAAACTCAAACAGGGGCTCTGTATTAACCTAGAGGGGTGGGGTGGGAAGGGAAATGGGAGGGAAGTTCAAAAAGGAGGGGATATATGTATACCTATGGCTGATTCATTTTGAGATTTGACAGAAAATAACAAAATTATATAAGGCAATCGTCCTTCAATAAAATAAATTAATTAGAAAAATAAATAGCCAATAAGGCAAAGAAGGAAATGGCAACCCGCTCCAGTGTTCTTGCCTGGAGAATCCCAGGGACAGGGAAGCCTGGTGGGCTGCCATCTAAGGGGTCGCACAGAATCAGACACAACTGAAGCGACTTAGCAGCAGCAGTAGCAGCAAGGCAAACATTAATGATTACTAGAAGTGAAAACAAAGAAATTAAAATGTGACTTTTATATTACATTATTTTAGTATGTAAGTATATATGCATATTCCTTATGGATTGTAAGAATTTTAAAATGTGTAAATACAGTAGTTTAATGTCATAGTTAATTAGCCTAAATGCAGTTACAATACAATTTGTTTGATGGCTTATCAAACTCTAACTTTTTTTATGTAGTTAGGGTCACTACAGAAAAAAAAAATTTTTTAAGGAAAAAAATGTATTAATAGTCTAAATATTTAAGTAACCTTAGAATATCATTGAATCAAGGATATAAAATGCTAAATGCTATCTGCAAANTGAGTAAATTACCAAGATATAGATATTCTAATTCCATGTGAAAAAAATATAACTGAATTTTAGATAATGCTAGTTTGGATTCCTTTTGACTGTTTGCTTCATTGCATTGTCTGGTTGTTTTCTTCAGAATATATTCCCTTTATTTCTTTTTATCAGTGAAATCTACTTTTGATCTTTTATAAGGTTTTTCTCTGTTGGTTTAGTAGTAAAACTAATTAAGCCATCATCCCATCGTTTGTAGGGCTTGCTCATACTTTTTTAAGATTTTGCTATTTCTTTGGTACTTTTCCATTTTATCTGTCATGTGGTTTTTGTTGTTGTTGTTTGTTTGTTTTCTTGTGTTTTGTTATTGTTGTTGTTTTTGTTCAATGACTAAGTCATGTCTGACTCTTTTTGACCCCATGGACGGAGGCATGCCAGGCTTCCATGTCTTTCACTATCTCAAGGAGTTTGCTCAAACTCATGTCCATTGAGTCAGTGATGGTATCCAACCATCTCATCCTCTGTTGCCCCTTCTCATCCTGCCCTCAATTTTTCCCAGCATCAGGGTCTTTTCCAATGTGTCAGTTATTTGCATTAAGTGGCCACAGTGTTGGAGCTTCATTTTTAGCATCAGTTCTTCCAATGAACATTCAGGGTTATAAATGATAATTAAAAGACTGGACAATGGGAATAATACTTTTTACTCTGAATTATATCATAGTTTGCTAATATATGTCACCTCAAAATTCTCAGAATTTGTTATTGCTTTCTATCACTATCACTATTAACACTTTCTACCTTAAGAGCAGATACTTATGTACTCATTGCAATTCGCTGATGCATGCCAAAATTTAAAGAGAAGATTTTTGGTTTGGCTCATATGATATTCCCAAACAAAGCCTAGACCTGGCCTTTGGCAAGTATTCATTATATACTTACTGAATGAAGGAATAAGGAATGAATAAATGAGTGGTTTATTTTGAACAAATTCAACAAAGTTAAGATTTTGAACAATGGTCTTTCTATAAGTTTAGAATGTATTCAAAGGAGCCATTCAGGCATTTTTGAAACCCCAAGTGTCAGAATTTGAGGGTTATAATTGAAACTTAAGCCCATTAAACTCAGTGAAATAAATATTGAATAAGTACCATATTATGTACAAAGTATACTGCTAAGTACTATACAGGAGATTGCTGTTAAAAAAATAAAAATAAATAACATGCTCATGACCTGATTTGAGAGCCAAATAAAATTTCATAAAAATTAAATACTAATGACCCTAAAATTCACTTTATCTCCATGAGCACTCATTTTCTCTTTTTCTATAATGATGTGATAAAATTCAGATGAAGTTGAGCAAAATGTGTTCTGAAGGCTATATTGCCCTTAGAAAGAAATAGAGGGTATTGGTTTTATAAGAAGAATTTTCAAAATTTTAATATAAAGCTTATAAATGAACAGACTTAAAAATAAATACACATTGATATTTANACTTATAAATACTTGTATGTATAGCAATTTGGTTGATTTTAGCTAATAGAAAACTTGAGCTGTTACTTTGGGAAATGCCTTTTAACACCAGAGCACTTATTCAAATGTGATTATTTCAGACAAATATTTTTTTGAACATAACATGTTCATATCATTATGGTAATTTAAAACATTAGTAGCAATGCAGATTATATTGATCATTTATGTATGAGTCATTAAAATTATTATAAATGTAAACTATTATTCTTTTTCTTTTTTTCAAATAAGATATTTACTTTAATATTTACTTTTTAGAACTGATATAATTTTGTAGAAATAATAACATCTTTAGCAGATTTTTTGGTAAAATACTGAGAATATTGGTCTAGTGTTAGAATACATAACAATATTTGCAGTAGGGCCTGTGATGCAAAAAACTGGTTTCATACACTGTCCCTATTGTTTTCTCACTTTTTATGGCATGTCAGTGTCAATAAATTATTTTGTGGTAATGCAGGAACAATTATTTATGAAAATTAGGTAATCAGCACTGGCCTTGTGTTGGTTCAGTATTGCTGACAGACTATGTGGAGGAATTTTGGTATAATTAAACAAATCAAACTAGACATGCCTTTTAAAAAGGTAAGTTGGGGATAATAATAATTAAATCTTCAAGCACAATGCCAAAGATGCTCATAAAAGTAATCAATTGTTAAGAGTGGTGGTAATGGTAATCATAGTATTGTGGTGAAATACAGCAGCAGAAGTCATTTTGAGCAATAGGAAAATGTCCTTCTACAGAAACTTAATCCCCATGACCTAATTTGTTTTATCTATCTTTTTATACACTGCCACTTTCTACAAGGGATCTGAGGTAACTGTGTCAGGAAAACAGACCTTAGCATGAATATTTTATGAGTTTTATATCCATGTGTCAGCTAGTAGAGATTTCATCAGATATTTAGGATTGAGGCCTGTTTAGGAAATTAGTATGGGATTAAAAGAACAAGTTTTAGGGTAAGGAGGTGAAATATTTTCCAGTGTTGTCATTTAAGAAAGTTAAATGTCAACTATGATGTAATTGTATTAATATCAGTTCCTTTCTAAGATTCCTGTAGTTCATGAACTTAAATACTTAGCACATTTTGGAGTTTAACATAATTATAATAAAATCTTTTGGAACTTAGTGAATTGTTTCAGAAGTTGTCAATTGAAGGCTCAATGTGATATTTATGTTGAAGAAATTTATAAGTTGTAATGTGCATATGAAGCATTAGTGCTGTGATAATGTAGGTATAGACAATGAAGAAAGTGATACAATGAGGAGTTGAGGAGTAAGTACTCTTCATTCTCTAGGAGATGAGAAAGATATCAACATCTCTGGCATTAATGAGCATATCATGTCCCTAGTTGCCAAGCATAGTTATTGAGTTACTGAGCAACTGAGGTTACTAAGTATAGCTTGGAGACCAAGCTAAAAAATATAACTTTTTAGCAAAAAATACCTTCTCGGGAAGAAAAGGAAATTTTATCTATTAAGAAAATACCTGACTTTATTTATAAATTTGTTTCTAAATATAATATCTTAGCCTTAATGTCCTTCAGTTGCATTAGGCAAGCTATTTAAACAGTGAATGAAAAAAAAAATCAATACAAAAAGTTCTGCTACTGCAAAGTTAGGTTATGAAGTGGGAAAAGAAAAAGAAAGAAAAATGCTTGTTTTTGTATAATTTACCTATCAGTTCAGTTCAGTTCAGTCACTCAGTCGTGTCCGACTCTTTGCGACCCCATGAGTCACAGAATAGATATTTATTTATCTGTCCATCCATTATCCATGCAGCCTTCTCTGTCAATCTATATTGCTATTTCATATCTGTTTTTTTCTATGTGTTTATTTTTATGGATATGTATAATGATAACTTTAGGTTAAGAAAATAGACATTATAGTAATATCCATGTAAATCCTCTTCATAGTGTATATATGTTTAACATTACATTAGTGGATGCTATTAATTTTCACTTCTAGAAAACTCACAAGCAATAAAATTAAACAGTTGCCTCTCAATAAATCTATAGCAGGGTTTTTCAGTCTTGGCACTGTTGAGAGTTTGGATCTGAAGATTCTCGGTTGGGGGTGGCAAGGGCTGTCATGTGCATGTATGATGTTTACTGGCATCCCAGATCTTTACCCACGAGATGCCAGCCTACTCCAGGTGAGACAACTATAGATGTCTCCATTCCTGTTCTGTTGTTTAGTTGCTCAGTTGTGTCCAACTCTTTTGTGACCCCATGAACTGTAGCCCACCAGGCTTCTCTGTCCATGGGGTTTTCCAGGCAAGAATACTGGAATAGGTTCCCATTTCTTTCTTCAGGAGATTCTCCCAGTGCAGGGATCAAACTCACATCTCCTGCATTGGCAGGCGGATTCTTTACCTTGAGTCACCTGGGAGGCTCAGACATTGCCAGATGTCCCAAGGAGAGTGAAACACATCTGACTGAGAACCACTGCTTGATATCTATGTTCTGGGCTGTTTAAACTTATACCATAAATATATATTAAGTCACAGCTGCTAACAATTAGTTTTAAGTTAAAAATAAAAACACAGAAGCATATATCAGATTTAACAGATATGCAGATGATAATATCATTTGAAATAATCTCAAATAAGAATATGTTAATTTAGCTTCAGAAAAGCAAATGTTCATATAATATTTGGGGAAAGTCACTTAACAAACTTGTTCTTTACTCCAGTTAACAATAGCACCATCTATCAAATCTCCCAAGCTAAACAAACTCCCAATAATTTCCTGTTTTGTTTTCTTCTTTAATTCCCATATCCAGTAGGTCACTAAAATACTTGTTATTCCACCTCAGAAAAATGGCTGGAATCTCATCCCAGTTTACTTTCTATTCACTGCCACCATCATCTTTTGCTTGGCAAGAATTTTCATACTTTTCTTTCTCCACCAGGCTTTCATCATCCTGCCCTACTTTTATATTGCAGCCAGGCTGATAATTCTACAAAACAAATCAGAACTTAATTCCTGTATACAGTGCCAATAAATCCTCATTGCTTGAAAGATAAAAAATTTGAATTTTTATATTACTTTCTTTTCCAATTGGATCTCCTATCTTCCTGGCCTCATTTTCAGTTTGGGACTTTGAGACTTGTGAACACACCAGATTCTCTCAAGGCACTTTGCCATAAGACACACTATTTTTCTTCCTAGGTTGTATGAACATACCTTACTAACATATTCAGTTCTTGAGTCTGACGAAAGAGGATTTGATAACAAGAAGCTGATTCCTAAATTTCAGCTATCAAGTAGATAAAATATGGAGATATAGAGACACCTTTATGTGCTCCCTTGTGTTTCCCAACTAATCACTTATTTTTATAACCTTTATGCTACAAATGCAACACAAATACTAAAAATGCCACAAAACAAAAACTAAGGACTTTATAAAGGCATACACTCTCATAAATATTAGTCTACATCAAGAAACAGTATTTTGCTAACCATCCCCAGAAACTCAACCATGTGGTTCACTCTAGTCTCAAACCCATTTCTCTACAAAAGTAACCACCAGCCTTACTTATATAAAGTTACTTTCTTGTGATGTATGCATCGCAAGACAGTATTATTGGATTTTATATAATTGTTAGGTTTTTTCAAGATTTATAATAATGGAAGACTTTTTTTGTTGAGTTTTCCAGAATCACCGTTTTTGTTTGTTGTTTGGTTGATTGCTTGTTTTTTCATGGTAGAGTTCAGCATGTTCTTCTGCCCTCTCTGAGTCCTCCAAATTGGCAGCCAGATTCTGAGACTTCATCATATTCATATTTAATTCCTTTGACAAAAGCATAGGTGGTGATGTGTTCAGCCGGAGGTGCATAATGACTGCTTGTGAGAACTGTCAAAGTTTTGAGGTTTTTGCCTGCTTGCAAACTAACAGGTTAGCCTGGCACTTGTATTGGTGGAGGAGTTGAGACTCCATGGCAGAGCAGTCAGCATCACTTCATGCTGACATTGTTTCCCCTCTCTTCTGGGGCAGTTCCCATGAGGGTGACAGGGAAGAGAACACAAAATGGATTTGTGTCACAATGGAACTCTGAGCTTAGGAAATGTAACTGTTCAAAAGAGGACTGCTGGCAAATCTGCCCTCTGCCCTGGAGGGGAAAACTATTCCAATCCTGTTTGCTATACACATCCTTGAAAAGTTAATCTGGAACAAAAGCTGACACAAGCCATGCAGAAGAACCATGGAGAATCACCTCCTACTAATTTCCTCCATCACTGTGATAACATTTGCAATGACCAGTACCTAGACCAGTGACCAGTCTAGGTACTATATACCTAGAACCATTAATTATAAAAAATTCAGATTGACACTTCTCTAATTTTTAAAATAAATTTTACTTTTAGGAGTTTTAGGTGTGTAAAAAAGTTGTAAAGAAAGACTCGAGTTTCCATGTAGATCACCCTCAGTTTCCTCCGTCATTAACATCTTACATAAGTATGCTGTATTTGTTACAATTAATAAACCAATATTAATACTCATTTAAACTTTTCTCCATCTTTATTAGTTGGGATAGTTTACAAATGCGTGCCTTTGATCTAGTATTCAGTTACTCAGTGTTATAACTCGTATAGAAAAAGCAAGGAATGCTTGATTATTTCCTTTATGTACTGTTATTTTAAGAAAATTGATTAGTTCTGTATTACTATCCAAAGGTAACTGATTCATTTTATTCAATATCATTTTGATTTCATAAATTTAAATGTATTCATTGAACTCAATCGTTTGTTATTATTAATCATTTTTGAAATTCAGATTTCCCAGTGAGTAGCCGAGTAGGGTCTCTTCCAATTGCTTCTTGAACCCTTTGACATGGCAATAGTGATTTGTGCTAATATCCTTTCTATCTGGTATAATTAGATGGTTCAAGTTATTTTACAGACTTTTTGCTTCACATTCAGAATATGAAATTTCTTCAAGAAATTTGAAAAGAATGTGTATTTCAAAGAGATTTTCAGGAAAGTGTATTTGAAAGCCTGAAACTAGAACCTAGGTTCCTGTGTACTTAACCTCCAAACACAGCATAGCTTCCAATAAACTATAAATACACTTTTTTGAATGAATGAAGCCAAAATAGACAAAACATGTGGTAGCTAAAAAATACTTTGAAATCAACATACTTTGTACGTTGTAAGTAATATATGTGCTATCTTAGAGGACACTAGTTATTTCTTCACCGTAAAATTTCAGTAAAGGGAAAAAAAGGTGGGGAATATTTAAGAGTGAAGTTGTTTATTTGAGGCTGCTGAAAACACACATACACAGACATATAAAAAAAGTGTCTTGATAAGAAACTGTGTCAAAAGAAAAATGTAAATTCTTTCTCAGAAATGGAAGGGAGAAATTTGTGACAGAATATGAAATAACTTTATATAAAATAAAGAGATGTTCAATAAATGAGGTTCTAAAATAACAATTTATGCATAAAGAAACACACATATAAGAGTAAGCTTTCAGTCATTATATATCTTTCTTGGTTAAACTTTTTTTTTTTCCCCCCTAAATGCCAGTATAGTCATTATACTGATATTGGAAGTGGTGGAGGAAGGAACCACCATGAAAGTTAGACCATGTCTGTTCTGAGCACCACTGTGTCTCCAGCACCTAGAACAGTACTTCTTACGTATTAGATACATAATAGACAGCTGTTTAATGAGTAGTTGGATGGATGGTTGCATAGATGAATGGACAGATGCATGGATACATCAATGCATGTATGGCTGAGGCTAAAATCAGAGACTTAGGAACTTTTTTGAGAAAAGAAAGTCAAGCGTGTATTTATTGAATGTCTGCTATGTGTCAAATCGTTAGGTATAAATTTGTTTAGTTTCCAAATTAAATAAAAATAATGGACTTTAATTTTTTTCTCAAAAAGTAGGTTAAGAACACATATTTAACCATGTATTATGATGTGGGCAATATAGCTAAGAAGTAACTCTCCAAATAACTTGCTTTTTCCATCTGGTAATAATATTGAGCCCTTTTACATTAGCACTGTTTTGTTATATTTATATTGTGTATTAATGTATAAAGTCTCATTTGATTGTGCATATCCATTTGAAAAGAGCTCTTGTTTCTTGGCACCTTTGAAAATACTTTTTTTTAAAAAATGTAAATTTATTTATTTTAATTGGAGGCTAAATACTCTTTAAAAATTTTAAGTTTATTTTGTACATCTTAATATATTTTGAATCTAGAAATACCAGGATCTTGTAGTTTCTTTTGAAATGTGTTCTGGCTTACTTTTTTTCATAAAGAAAACTTAGAGTATGGTATTTCTAAGTCAAAATTTAGCCCACATTGCAACGGTTGTTACTTTTCAAGGAGTAATTGACACCAATTTTCCCAAGCTATATCTGAAATGATTGGAATTTTAGAGCTCTGAAATAAGACAAATCTTTGTTTTTTATTTTTTCATTCACTTTTTTTGTCTATGTTACTTTGGGTATATCAGCTAATTTAGTTTCTTCATCTGTGAAATGGAGATAATAGCACTGAATGAGTTGATATGACTAGGACATGTAAGACCTATAAAAATTTCACACACAGAAAATCCTAAATAAATATGAGTTAATATAGTTATTAGAAATAGTTAATATCCACTTAGAAAGTTTTGACTTGAATAAGGATGCTAAATATGAAAAGCATTTTAGTGCCTGTTTTCAAGACCCTGATCTTAATTCATATCATGTCTGTGTAGGTACAGTCCTAAATGTACCTATAGACGGCTATAGGAACATAGTATGCTGTGTTTGTTTGAAGTAAACATTAAGAACATTGTAAGTAACATAAGACCTTGTTGTCACCAGCCAAGATGACTTAAGAAAGTATTTATTCTTTATGAATTAATTAAGCCTTTTGTTTTCCGTTTTTACAGGCAAATATTTACATGGATATTAAAGTGTATCTTGGCAGGCTTGTCAAATTCAAGCCTGGTACTTTGGCTGTACTATTTCTGCAACTGCTCACCCTTTTCATTTAAAAATAACAACAGACCAGTCACAAAAGCAGTCACCTCTAACTTCTGAATCCTCAAAGGCCATTTCCCAGATGCTTTGTAGGAGGGGCAGCTGTTATCATAGTCATTTCATGAGGGCACATATTCCTCCTTTACATTTTGAGAGTGGAAAATTCATATTTATAAAAGACCTCAAATGTGAAACTATATTGTAACTCAATTGTAGATTGAAATGGTATCAAGTAATTCTCTTATCTAAACTTTGGTGAAAAAAGTGAAAATGAAGTCACTCAGTCGTGTCCGACTCTTTGCGACCCTGTGGACTGTAGACCACCAGGCTTCTCTGTCCATGGGATTCTCCAGGCAAGAATACTGGAGTGGGTTGCCATTTCCTTCTCCAATACATAGTTATTCCTTTAGAAATAGAGAAATTCCTCCCTTCTCCAGGGAATCTTCCCACCCCAGGGATCAAACCTGTGTCTCTCACATTGCAGGCAAATTCTTTGCAATTTGACTCACCAGGGATCTATCAGTCATTTTATTATGGCCTCCCTAATGATCTCATTTTAATTTGATTAACTTTTTAAAGACCAGATTTCAAATACAGTCACATTCTAATATACGGGGAGTTAAGATTTCAACATACAGGCTAAAGGAGCCATCATTCAGACCATAACAGCTAGCTTGACAGAAGTCTACAACTTTAGGTACTGTGCAGCACCACTTTTAAATTATCAACTGTAATATCAGATGTGTATTTCCTTGAGTATTATTTGCTTCCAATCCTAAACTACACAAAATATAACATTTTATAAAAACTAAAAATAATATGTTGAAGACATTGATCATCTTTTGAAGATATTCAGCTTTTGAGCATTTAGCAGAAATTTGTCCTGCATTTCAGAAGAGAAATTAAGACTAGATAAGTTGTGCAAGGTCAATAACTAATGGAGACAAGAGTCAAATTAAACTGCAGCACCTAAATTAAAACACTGGGCTGCATTGTTCTAACCAATTTGTTCTCTATGGAGAATAATATATATCACATGTAAATAAAAATAAATACTGCAATGCTTTGATTCATGTGTAGTCTCAGATGTATAAAAGTACTGACAATCAGTATTTTTAATTGAAGTATATTTAATTTAATAATATTAGTTTCAGGCTTGTGACATAATGGCAATATTTTTAGTACATTATGCTCCATTTAAAATTACTATAAAATATGGGCTATATACTTGGTGCTGTGTTCTTGTAACATTTATTTATACATAGTGGTTTGTGACTCTCAAACTCCTGTTCCTATCTTTCCCCTCTTACTTCCCCACTCACCTCTAGTTTATTTTCTAAGTCTGTGAGTCTGTTTCTGTTTTCATATGTTAATGTGTTTGTTTTATGTTTTAGATTCCATATATAAATTGTAACATATAGTATTTGTTTTATCTAACTTATTTTGCTTAGCATAACACCTTCTAGGTCCATCCATATCTTTGCAAGTATCAAATTTCATTCTTTTTTATGGCTGAGTAATATTCCTTTGTGTGTATGTATGTGTGTGTGCAGATGTATATAGGTACACATATGTATACATACATGTGTGTACATATACCACACATTCTTTATCCATTTATCTGTTGATGGACACTAGCCAGTCTTCCATGTCTTGGTGACTGTAATTCATACTTTCATGGACATTGGGGTACATGTATCTTTTCAAAATAATGTTTATGTTTTCTTCAGATATATACCCAGGAGTGGAAATCCTTGATCATATGGTAGTTATATTTTTACTTTTTTGAGGAACCTCCTTAGTGTTTTCCATAGTGGTTCCTCAAATTGACACACCTTTCAGCAATGTATGTTGAGTTCCTTTTTCTCCACATCTTCACCAACATGTGTTATTGGTAGACTTTTTGATGATAGTCATTCTGACAAGTGTGAAATAATACCTCATTGTGGTTTTGATTTGCATTTCTCTGTTGATTAGCAATGTTGAGCATCTCTTTATGTGCCTATTGGCCATCTTTATACCGTCTTTGGAAAAATGCCTATTCAGGTCTTCTACTGTATTTTTTAAATTGAGTTGTTTATTGTTATTGAGCTGCATGAGCTCTTTAATATTATGAATATTAAATTCCTATCAGTCATATAATTTGCAAATATTTTATTCAATTAAGCAAATTGTCTTTTTGTTTAAGTTTCGTTTTTATTTTCAATGTCTTTAAAGTGTAGTTAGGTCCCATTTATTCATTTTTACTTTGGTTCATGTTGCCTTAGGTGACATACCCAAACAAATTATTGCTATGATTTATGTCAAAGATTTATATTCTGCCTATAATTTCCTATAGGAATTTTATGGTTTCTGGTCCTATATTTACCACCACCAGTTACTGAAGAGATTATCTTTTCTCCATTGTATGGCCTTGTCTCCTTTTGTGTAGTATGGAAATTCAGAATTCTTCCAGTACAGGACTTCCTCAGTGGCTCAGGTGTAAGGAATTCACCTGTAATTCAGGAGATGCAGGAGATGTGAGTTTAATCCTTGGATCTGGAAGATCCCCTGAGGGGAAAATGGCAACCTACTGTAGTATTCTTGCTGCAAAAGAAATCCCATGGATGGAGGAGCCTGGTGGGCTACAGTTCATGGGGTCACAAAGAGTTCAACAGGCCTGACATCCTTCTATTTCTTAGTATAATCTTCAGCTCCCTTCACCAGTATCTTAGAGTTTTCACATTATATGTTTTTTCCCTCTCCTGTTAAGTTTGTTTCTAGAAATTCTTCTCTTTTTGATGAAATTGTAAATATGGTTGTTTTCTTATTTCCTCTTTCTCATAGTTCATTTTTATTATATAAAAGCAACAAATTTTTGTATATTAATTTTGTATCCTGAAACTTAACTGATTTTGTTTATTAATTCTAATAGTTCTTTTTTGGGGGGGGTGTTGAGACTTTAAGATTTTCTAAATATAATAACATGCCATCTGCAAATAACAGCTGCAAATGCCAGTTTTACTTCTTACTTTTCTTTTCTCAATTTAGATGCCTTTTACTTCCGATTACTGTGGCTAGTATACTTCCAATACTGTGTTAAATAGGAGTGGCGAGAACAATAGTCTTTGTCTTTTTCCTGATTTTAGAGGAGAGATTTTCACTTTTTCCTGTTGAGTATGATGTTAGTTGTGGTTTTTTTCTCAAACGGCTTTTATTATGTTTCCTCTATACTAACATTAATGAGAGTTCTTATCATGAATGAATGTTGAATTTTGTCAAATGCTTTTTCAGTGTCTATTGAGATGATGATGTCACCTTTTTTCTTCCTTCCTTTTGTTAATGTGGTGTGTCATATTGATTGAGTTGCAGTATTAAATCATCCTTGCCTCTCTGAAATAAATGTGTGATCCTTTTTATGCATTGTTGGATTTGGTTTTTCAATATATTGTTGAAAAACTGTTTGTCTTTATTCACTAGAGATATTTACCTGTAATTTTATTTTTTGTAGTGTCTACTTTTTCTATTGGAGTAATGGAAGGAACTTGAAAGTGTTTATCTCTTATATTTTTTGAAATGTTTGGGAAGGATAGGTATTGACTGTTCTATAATTGTTTGGTGGAATTCTCTCAGAAGCTTTCGGTTCCTATACTTATCTTTATTTGAAGTTTTTGGTTACTGATTCAGTCTCATTACTAGTGATCATTCTGTTAAGACTTTCTATTTCTGCACAATTTAGTATTAGATTATCTATTTTTAGGAATTTTTATTTTCTTCTAGGTTGTCCAGTTTGCTAACTTTTAATTATTGATAGTAATATAATATCATCCTTTATATTTCTATGATGTTGTTTGCAGGTTTTTGTTGTTCATTTCTGATTTTATTAGTTGAGCTCTTTTTTTTTCCTTATGAAGCTTGCCAAAGTTTCATCACTTTTATTTTTACCAATAGTGGAAGTTGCTCAGTCATGTCCAACTCTTTGTGGCCCAAAGAATTCTCCAGGTTAGAATACTGGAGAGGGTAGCCATTCCCTTCTCCAGGGGATCTTCCCAGTCCAGGGACCAAACCCAGGGCTCCCTCATTGCAGGTGGATTCTTTACCAACCTAGCCACCAGGGAAGCCCAAGAATACTGGAGTGGATAGCCTATCCCTTCTTCTGCAGATCTTCCCGACCGAGAAATTGGACTGGGGTCTCCTGCATTGTAGGCGGATTCTTTACCAGTTGAGCTACCAGGGAAGACCACCTCCTCTGAATTTTATTGATTTTTCTCTAAGTTTTAAAATCTCTTTCAGTTTTTTCAGCTCTAATCTTTATTATATCTTCCCTTCTACTATTTTTTGCTTTGCTTATTCTTTTTCTTTTACTTTAGATATGTTAGATTGTTAATTTGAGATTATTCATGTTTCTTAAGGAAGACCTGCTTTGTTATAAACTGTCTTTTCACAGCTAATTTTGTTGTGTTCTCTAGATATTGGAATGTTGAGTCCACTTTCATTTGTCTCAACATTTTTTTTAAGTTTCCTCTTTGACTTCCTCATTGACTCACTAGTTATTTAATAGTATGTTGCTTAGCCATTGTGTGTTTATTTTTTTCCCTCTTGCAATTGCTTTCTAGTTTCACACTTTTGTGGTTGAAAATAATACTTGATATGATTTCAATCTTATAGTTAAAGCAGATTGCTTAGTTGCCTAACATGTGATCTGTGCTGGAGAAGGTTTCTTGTTCAATGGAATGTAATGTTTTTTTCTGCTATTTTAGGGTGGAATGTTCTATATATATATCTATTAACTTTTTATGATAGAGTATGTCATTAAGTCCAATGTTCCCTTATTGCTTTTTTGTCTGGATAATCTATCCATTGATGTAGGTCAGCCCTACTATTATTTTATTATATATACTATAAAATCTCTATTCATGCCTTTATAGTTTCTTTATTTAGGTTCTGTGTTGGGTGTATAAATACTTACAAGTGTTACACTTCTTGTTAGATTCAACCCTTATCATTATGTAATGTCCCTATTTGTCTCTTGTTAGAGTCTTTGTTTTAAATTGTATTTTGTCTAATATAAATATTGTTATTCTAGCTCTCTTTTTGATTCCTTTTGCATGAGATATCTTTTGTCGATATTTTCACTTTTACTCTGTGTGTGTGTGTGTGTATATATATATAGATAGATCTGAAATGAGTTTTGTATAAGCTGCTCATATATGAGCACTTCCTTTGTGGGGGTGGAAATGTTGGTTAGTCTTTTTTTTTTTTTCTTTTTTCCCTCCATTCAGCCACCTTATGTCTTTTGACTGGGGGCATTTAGTCTGTTTACATTTAACATAATTTTTGACAGGTATGCTTTTTGCCATTTGGTTGTTTTCTGATTGATTTTATACTTCTTCTCTGTTCCTTTATCCTTCTCTTATCCTATTCCCTTGCAGTTTGATGATTTTCTTTAGTGGTATATTTGCACTTTTTTAAATTTATGTTTTGTGTATGTAGTGTAGGTTTTTGGTTTTAGTTTTCTATGATGTTCATGTGCAGTCCCTTCAAGAGTTGAATCTTGGTTCCCCATAGTCCTCCTGCTCTTCCAGATGTAAGCTCTGCTGATTTTTAAAGTCAGTGTTATGGAGTTTTATCTTCCCAGTGCAAGCCCAGCCTAGAAAGCTTTATGTGGGGATCAGATCCCTTGCTTCTCAGGGGCAACCTTCATGGTTGTGATATACCACTACTTATGCATGGCCACTGGAAAAGGAAATGTCAGCCCATTCCAGTATTCTTGCCTGGAGAATCCTGTGAATGGAGGAGCCTGGTGGGCTGCTGTCCATAGGGTCGCACAGAGTCGGACATGACTGAGGCCACTTAGCATGCATGCATGGCCACACCAAGAGTGAGAGTTCCAATCAGACCACATCTGCCCAACCTACCTATCTCAGTGTGTCCTTTTCTCTATATCTTTAGTTGTGGAAGACCTGTTCTGCTAGCCTTCAGGTAGTTTTGAGAGATAATTGTTGTGTATATAGTTGTAGTTTCAGTGGGTCCACAAAAGGGAGCAAACTCAGGATCTTCCCAGTACACACCTTGGTCCAGAAACAATAAATCTCAATAGTTTTGTATATTTAAAATAATTATAAAAGAATATTAAAATGTTGGTTTGGAATACTTGTGTATGATATCTAATTGGATGTGAGTACATTAGAGACACTAGAGTAGAAGTTAAGAATTCAGAACTATTTTGGCTTGCTACAGAAAGTCTTAACAAGAAAAGTGTATTTTCAAAGATGCTTATATTACAGAGAAATAACAAGGATTTGGTATATAATTTGAGTAGAAAAAAAAATCTAGAAAAAAACATTTTATGCATTTAGCCAAGAATGTGTTATTATTTTTAATGTGTGCAAAATTGTCCCTAACCCCTGATTAAATATTCAGAAATTGCGAGGTACTGCAATCACCTGAATTTTAAGGTAAATGAAAATTTAAGGAACTATTCACTATTCTCACTAAGTACCAAATTAGAGAAAATCAACTATAATTAAAGAATAAGGGGATTGTTTCAAATTAAAAAAGGAACAGTGGTTATAAGAATTGTGAAATGCAATAGAGATTTAGAAACAATAAAGAGTGATTTTTCTGGAATCATCTGAAGGTAAATGGAAAGCCCAGTGAATCAGTACAATCTCTTTTAATTTTTGGTTGAATGGCAACCAAATCCTGGAAAGTGTATAACTGCAGTTTCACATTTTTTTCTTTAAGTATTATGTAAGAGAAAATGGTTATAAATTTATGTCCTTCAGAACAAACCATGCATTTTTCCCCCTAGGTTTACTGCTAATATGGTATGAGAAGTTGGTCAAATTTCTTTTATTTTTCCATTTCTTTTTATTTCCATCATCCAGTGGCATGGACATAAAATTGTTCCTTGGATTAGATGTGTTATGAAACACTTAAGGATTTAATGATTGTCAGTAGTATTCAATCGAACAAAGTCTCTGTAGAAGCATACACTGACAGTGAAAATCAGTTTTAGTCAGCAGCAGCTTACACCACAAGGAGAGGGAAATCTGTGGGTGAATACTGGTAGGCATTCAGTCTTCAGTTGACAAAATAGGCAGTTTCCTAAGACTAAACATAACTGAACCAGAACCAGAGCCTGAGTTTTCTCTTTTCTGATGCATTCTAATGATTTCTATTTATAATTGTGGTCCTTAGACACAGTAATGATTGTGTTGTTCAAATAACGTTTTTTTTTATTATCAGAAAATTAATTGGATCATTTTCAGTGAAAAACAATATCTAAAAAGACCTTAAGCATTGAATTCTACTTTTTAATTCAATAGCCATCTGTTCAGTGTCAGGGTCTATACTAATGGCCATAACATACACAGGAACAATAGAAGGAACCAAATCTGTAATTTAGGAATAAATCAGAAGTTGAAGAGGTAAGATGTAAACATACCAAAGGCCACATGACAAAGAAATTAGAAGCAATGGTTCTTATTTTGTCTTCAACTCTGATTGTCAACAGGTAGTTCATCTACCTTAACTATTAACAAAGATAACATTATAGTTAGCATTTGTTGAACTCTTACAGACATTTCCCTTGTATCTTCTATTATTTATAACACCTTTATAAGAGAGGCATATGCTATTTACTTTTTAAGATGAAGAAACTGAGGCTCAGATAGGATAAACAACTTGGTCAAGACCACAAAGCTAGAAGGCACAGCCCGGCTTTGCCTGGCAGTTGAGCTCACATTTCTTAACATATGTTTAACTCTCTCTCTCTCTCTCTCTCTCTATATATATATATATATATATATAATAAATA
>SJYQ01002165.1:211602-235139 GCA_006410935.1 Redunca redunca
TGAACAAGATGCAATAAAATCAGTAAGATAAAAAGGGCATATGAAGGTGAAAATTGATAAATATCTATGCGTATCTGTGATATTTTTATAATTAAGAACCAACTCTGGTTGTTACCATTTAATGTACTCTGGTTAGCACTTCACCCATGAAGAAATGAAAAACAATCACAGCAAAATTCAGTAGATTTTGTTGTATCTAAAATATACTCTGAATGTGGACATAAAGTAGGAAATGGTTTTGGAGAGGGCAAAGTAACAAAGAATAGAGGTCAGAAGTAAAATGATTGAAAGATTCTTCATCTAGAAATAAAATGTTTTTCCTGATAATGTTGATTTATGATCAAAACTAAAACCTATCTTATACCTTTTAGTTGAGAAGGTATGTTTCTAAGATTATGAAAACAATATTTCCTATATGCTCTCTTCCAATCTCAGTGGGATGAATTAGTATAAAAAAACTGATTTTTAAAACTTAATAGATTTGAAATTTCATACTAGCACTACAACTAACAAAGGAAATGTCAAGAATATCTAAGTCCTGTGCATCAGTTTCCTCATCTGAAAATGAGAACTGAATAACAAAATGAGTTCAAACTACTTAGCATATAGTTCAAACTACTTACAATATATGGTAGCTCCCTTCCTGTTTCTTCCTTCTTTATATGGTCTCAGTGGTGTGGAAGTGTTTAAGAGTATTGGTTTCTTATCCCTACCACATCTATGTGCTATGTTCTTTGTGTGTTAGTCGCTCAGTCGTGCCTGATTCTTTGCGACCCCGTGGACTGCAGCCCACCAGGCTCCTCTGTCCATGGGATTTTCTAGGCAAGGATCCTGGAGTGGGTTGCCATTTCCTACTCCAGGGATCTTCCCAACCCAGGGATTGAACTGGAGTCTCCTGCACTGAGGGCAGATTCTTTACCACCTGAGCTACCAGGGAAGCCCATGCTCTTTATTGACAGATATATTTAATTTTAGTAAACCCTAATCTCACTAGCAAATAGAAGACTCGTATTTTCTTCCCACTTGTACGTTGGCCATATCACTGAATATCTCTTGTACTGAATTTTTAATTCTGCAATGAAAGATTTTTTTTTCTTTTTTTGGTCTGTTTTTATGTTTGTTTTTAATTTTATTTTCTTGATGATATCTACCTGCTATCTATCATCCTGTAAAGGTTCTGAGGCAAAGTGTGAGTCATATTTTCTTACTGCTCAGTTTCCTTAGAACAAATGAGAGCATGTCATTAACCCTTCCAAATCAGCAGAGAATATTATATTTTTGTTTTCTAAATACTTAGGAACTGATGTTTAAGAATTAATGTCGATGTTTGGCAAAACCAATACAGTAATGTAAAGTAAACTAAAGTTAAAATAAAAATTTAAAAAAAAAAGAATAAAAACACAAATTAAAAAAAAAAATTGAAACTCCATGTGCGTATCTAGGGGCTTTATTTGTGTTTGATTGTTCATTGTCTATTTATTTCCTAGCATAATTATAACAATGTGTCATGGCAATAGAATCCACATGCATTTACATCTAGCTATGTGTTATTAAAGGTAGACCCACCATTCTTATTTTGGGAGGGGTGAAGTAGAAAAGGATAGATTTATTACTTTGCCAAGTAAATGGGGCCACAGTGCACTAATGCTCTCAAAGCCATGTGTCCCAACCTGGAGAAGACAGTGAGAAGTTTTATAGTGATCGTTCTAAGAGGGATGATCAGCTCATGGACATGCTTCTGATGGGTTGATGGTGAAGTTAGTAGGAGTCAGCCTTCAGGTCCAACAAGTCTGGGGTCCACATGCTTATGGGCCGCATACCATTCTTAATTATTAACTTCTTTCACCTGGAGGGAGTTTCAGTCTCTCAGACAACGGGGCTGTGGCTGGAGTCAGGAGTGAATACTTAGTCTCATGGGATGGGGTCACCTGCTCTGTCCCTGTGCAGCCGCCTCTGTAGATGAACTCATAGGAAACACACTCAGCAGCCTGGAGGAAGAACACAGGGCTGGCCAGGTTCTTAGTGTTCATGGTGCTCACTTGATGTGGCCCTCCTCACATCCAGCTTTGAGCTGATGGGGTTCAGGACACGACATCCTCAACTATGGCACCTTGAATAATGTAAACCGAAGGAGTTGGAGAAAACAGAAATAGAGAGGTCACTCTTGCTGCCAAATTCTGGGCTCTCTGTGTACTGATGCCGAACAGAAATACAGACACAGAGTTGTGGAGGAGAGGGAACTAGTAGCTTTATTTATTTGCCAGGTAAAGAGGGAACACAGTAGGCTAGAGCCTCAAGAACTGTGCCCCTGACCCACTGTTACTTTAATAAATTTACCGTCCTCTGCTAAGTCTGTAAAACCTCAGGAAAACAACGATGACAACAACAACAACAAAAATATGAATGACTTTTTGAGAGGAAAAGAACATAAGCTGAGCAATAAAACCAATTTAGTTAGTTTTTGAATGTTGAATTTAAGCCAAGGTTTCTCGTTGGTGCCAAGCAAATCCTATTCATTTTTGTTCATTTCTTAATTTCTTAGTTCCTCTCAAAGTATTCAAATGCCTCTGCTGGGTAGAGCTACCAATTCAGCTAAGAATTTGTCTCCCCATAGATTACTTTTATACTGTATCTGAAACTCATTAATCATTGTATCCTTTTAAATCCCATTACACAAGCAAGAATGGGATTTAAATGCCTAGGTATCTCATGCTTAGTTCTAAATAAGCAGGAACAATACAAGGTGCATTTTTCACTCCTCACTTACTGAACTTGCCATAACAATATTTTGATGACTTGTTTTAAATAGCTAAGACTAGATTTTAAAATATATTTTCTGGATTAAAAAATAATTAAAACATCTACTTGTTTGTTTGAGAACTTGAATGTCTAAAGAAACAGCAGGCTGGTGTTTTGTGAACTCAATTGCTATAGCACGACTGGGGCTCACTGTCAGTGTGTGATCGCTGTCAGTGTGTGAAACAGAAATGAACCACCGGTTGTCAAAACAGTAGAGATGTGGCAAAACTGCAGACAGGAGGCTTGGTTTCTAGAGTCAGGTTCCACGTGAAACTCAGGGGTTGCATTCTAAAATTAGGATCCTTACTCCAAAGATAAAGGCTTGGGAAAGCCTTCTTATGGCTTTTCACATATGTTTGTAGACTTGCTTTGTATGTTTGTAGATATTTTTTACCCCGTAAGTAAGGCAGAGTGATCAACAGTTTAGACCAGTGATTGCATAGAACCAACGTGAAGTCCCCAAATAGTTTTGTTGTTGTTGTTGTTCTGTATACAAGACCAAAGGTTTCTAATGAAAAGCTGCAAAGCAAACAGTGGCCATGACTCTTGTTTGCATGGGGTGAATGCATATTTAGCAATTATTTCTATATCTTTTCTTCAATTCTTTGAATTCTAGGACTTAAAAGTTAAAAATTTGTGATATATAAAACATTACTTGTTACATTAGATCATAGAATTAGCTTTCTACAAAACAATTATAATAATTAATTCAATCAAGTGAACAAATTACATCTATTTCCAAATCTTAAAAAGAAAAATAAACACAGACACACACCAGAAATAAGCAGCAGATATTAGAAGAGCAAAGAAAAGTGTAGAAAAATAGGCTTATAAGTATTTAATAGACAATAAAAAAAGGATATCTATATATCCCTCTTCATATATACATAGATAGATGTGAATATAGATCCACATATATTATATCTCTCTCCAAATAAATGTAAAAAATATATATATGTATAGATGCACATGCATGAATATGCACACATACACAGATACATATATTTATGTGTTTGTGTATGTATAGTTTATAACTTTGATGCATAACCATGTATACTGTGATGTTTTTGACACATATCCTAGGAATATATAATCAAAGAGTTATAATCCTACTTTTCTAATCATGGGCTGGGATAATGTTTGTCTTCCAAGAACTCATTTTCATATGAAATAAATTTTATAGAAAGCAGTGTGGAACTCAGTAGACCGAGTGGCAAATGAGTAATTTATATATATTTATATCTATCAACATGGCACTGAAACCTTTTGTATGTCATGGGAAATGTGCCCACAGGCTGAAATGAATGTACAAAGGCATCACATGGGGAAAACATGCTGGAGGGGTTTTATTTGATGTTTTCAAACTGCTCTAGGGTCTGTCTTACAAGAACCCTTTTGGTTTTCTTTTCTTTTTCTTTTTTATGTTTTAAAACACATGGCTTTCTTTTGAAATGTCCTGCCAAAAGAAAAAGTAGGAGTAAATTACAAATGAACTATGCAATCATATTTTCCTCTCTTTCTCTCTTCTATCCCTCCTTCTTTCACCTACCTCTCTCGCTTACACACACACACCACACACACACACACACACATTCTGAAGATTAACATTCCACTTCTGTGTGTGTATCTACAGAGATAACTGCCACAGTCAACAGTCAGGATTTGTGAAGTCATATACCTGAATTTGAGATCACAAATTATATTAACTGAGGGCAAATGAAAGGGAGATGGCGTGGAACTGTGTACCTGTTACATGCACCTAAGTTTTCTTTTTGTCCAGTTGTTGGTTTGTGTGTTTATTTATTTAATGCTATTAGAAGATTGACACTTTTCTTCCACTAAAGGAGAAGATTAAAAGTGCTTTATCCTTTTTTCTCTTAATTAAAGATTGAAAATAGGCTCCCTGTCACCCTAAATTTATACCTCAGACATTGTTTTACAGTCTATGGAATAGGAACAAGTGTCCTGCTGAATGTCTTGTCAATATACCTTATAAAGCTATTTTTTTATTTTAAAATGTCAACAAAAAGTGAAAATTGGGTGATTCAAGTCATTACTTCCTTGCAAGAATACTAAACATAGGTTTGTTGTCTTACTAATATCACTTTCTTATCATGAACCCTTCATTCTTAAACTAAAGCTGAGTAATCATGGGAAGCTTCTTATAACTCTATTCATAACACTGAGCTTGCAAAGGATAAATACATCTTGAAGGCTCCATGGTAAGAGGCATGCTCTTTTTCCTCCCAGGAAGAAAGCATGCTGCTAAACCTCTGTTTGCACACAAAAGTGTTTTTTTTTTTTTTTTTTTTTTTAAGAAGAGTTTATGTTGCTCTGTGGTTTAGAAGTCAGACCTCCCTTACCAGGGGTAGCCCCCAGGCTGGCATTTGATAACGGTGAAAAAACAGGTGCAGTGTTCTGGTTTTCACATTGCTGGCTTCTCCGGGTGACAATGATAGTTGTGTTCCCTGGGGTGGGTGGCGGAGGGGTTGGCTCTGCTGAGAACAAATCCACTCTTTGTAAAAGGTTACAATTATTGTTCTCAGGGAAAATTCAAAAATATAATTCTACATACAGATGAGATTCAGAGCATGAAATTTAGAAAGATTGTTTTCACTCCTGCGGCAAAGGTCTCAGTGAAACTTAACAAATCATCAGTGCCCTGCCTCTGTCTTTAGTGAATCATTCCTGCTGCTATTGGGATTGTGTGAATATTCTAGCTGCGTGACCCATGTTAAATGCTGCTGTTTCTGAGCAGACCTGTTTCTGAATTTCAGGAGGATAGAAAAGACTTCAGTTGTTGCTACTTCTTTATCTGAGTGCCTTTTGAATTATATGATAGACAAGTATCACTGATGTACCACCATATGCTTTATAAAATGAGTTTAAATTACTTTTTAACAGTAGAGATTACATACTAAATGCTAGAAATAGTAAATATTATGAGAGAATATATAGTAATATATTTACTGTGAATATGAATATATAGTAAATATTACATATTTTTAGTATACATGTAAATACTCAAGATTACAGAAGAAAATACTACTGTATTTTTCCAACAGTTATGCTGATTAAGTAGTATTTGCATTCTTTATATGTATAATATTCTACAGGTAATAGGAGACCAACACCCTTAATTTACAGATAAGTAAAACCAATCAGCTGATTCTGAACTACAACCAAGAGAGGAAAAAATGACTTTTCAAAAAGCAGAGGGTTAAAGGCACATGTAGATTCTATTTTGAACTTTGCTTAGCCGTTTTATTTTCTTCTACACTGGTGATTCCCAGAATCTGAAGCTAATGTGGTTGTCATTTGTTTTTTTTTTGTTTTTTTTTTTTTGCTTGAAGGCATTCTGTTGATGTGCAGTCAGATAATCGTCTCTGTTTACTTTAGAATCTCATTATTTATATAAATAGGTCAGTAGATAAACCATTCTCATTATTTCAGAAGTAAAAGCAAATATTCTGTCTATTGGTTTGGTGGTTGTATTATACCTTTATGTTCTGAAAAATAATAGTGCCTATTTCTTCTAAGTAGTGAAATGAGCCCATATATATACATATTAAAAGAGACAGAACATATCACATTATATTTAAATTGTCATGGTTGTTGCTCATTCACTCAGTTATGTCTGACTCTCTGCAGCCCCATGATCTGCAGCACGCCAGGCTACCCTGTCCTTCATTATCTCCCAGAGTTTGCTCAAATTCATGTCCAATGAGTTGATGATACCATTAAAATTTTCACAGTAAGAAGTCATTTGTTTTAGCTTATTAAAAGCATTATATCTGTGGCCAGGGACTTATTTTCAAAACTAAGCACAATGTGCTTTATCCAATAAGTTGCTATTTCTACCTTGACCTCCACCTTTCTGTCCTCGAGAACCTAACCTATCAATAATTGTAGCTGTTATGTTAACAGATAGAATTTAGTCAAGTCCTATTTGTGGTCATTGACAGTCACATAATGAAACCAAAAATCACCACTATAAAAATGGTGTATCCCATTTACCTTGAAGTCCATGTTCTTGTAAAGAAAATAGTTTGACTTTCTCAAGTGTAGTTTATGAAAATTTGCTCCATTATATTAGAGAAACAGCCAATGTTTTCAGGTCTCATATATTAGCATACAATGTTAAAGATTAATATCATGACAAGTCACTGTAACTTAGGATAGAACAGCTCTTATATTATGTGTAAAATTCAAAAACAGTGACTACAGGAGTGGGTTAGGTAGTGTCTGGGACTTTGATCAAAGAGGGCATAGCCAGGGGTTAATGATCTAAGGCATACCCATGAAACAAGGTGATGGCACCCCACTCCAGTACTCTTGCCTGGAAAATTACATGGGCGGAGGAGCCTGGTAGGCTGCAGTCCATGGGGTCGCTAAGAGTCAGACACCACTGAGCGACTTCACTTTCACTTTTCACTTTCATGCATTACAGAAGGAAATGGCAACCAACTCTAGTGTTCTTGCCTGGAGAATCCCAGGGACTGGGGAGCCCAGTGTGCTGCCATCTGTGGGGTCGCACAGAGTCAGACACGACTGAAGTGACTTAGCAGCAGCAGCGTGAAACAAAATAAGGGCATCAGTAACCTTGGCATGAATCTGGATTGAATTTAGATAACATGTGCCAAGGAATAGTATAGATAGGAATGATATAGGACTTCCCAGGTGGTGCTAGTGACTAAGAACCTGCCTAACAATGCAGGAGACATGAGACTCAGGCTTGATCCCTGGGTCAGGAAGAGCCCCTGGGGGAAGGCCTGGCAACTCACTACAGTATTCTTGCCTGGAAATCCTATGGGCAGAGGATTCTGGCAGGCTAGAGTCCATAGGGTCACAAAGAGTCAGATATGACTGAAGTGACTTAGCATGCATGTACAGAGGGATGATATAAACATGAAAGTCATTTTTTCCCCCTAGTTCTTAGTTTTAGAGTTTGGACAGATTGAGTGGCATGTGAAAAACTTGAAGTAGCAGTTGTGTAATCATAGTTTTCTGTTTATCAAGTCTTTGGGCAGTATCCATGAACCATTAGAAAAATGATTTTTATGAGAGAACAAGGGATTAAATAAGTTATTGAGATGAAAGGTGTTAATGTCTGTAAAATACTGTTCATGGTACCTGGAATTAAACTGCCTGAATTCCAGATGACTATGTGAAATAGAATACGTTATTTGCTATCAGAAATCTTTGTCTACCAGTCAGGAATATCCCATACAAACCCCTGACGTCAGTAGTTTGTAAGTATTTAGATTTACATGAGCAAGAAATTTATAACTCTATATATTTGGCCCATTATACATTTTGAGTCTTCTTATGACATCAATGACATCAATTATGACAGCTAATGCTACTCTAATTCTGAGGCTATATAAGAAAGAAAAGAGCTTATATACTGAAAATTCTGACACTAGAGTAGTGGTGTACCAAGGATGGACTTGAGAGAATGCTCCATCTTGGGTACAAGCATAAGCAGTACATTGTTGAAAATGTGAAACAATAAAGTCAATATTTTAAATTATTACTATAGACCATGAATTTTAAGCTGTTACATAAAGATATACCTTAGAAAATATATCTTATATAAATATATATTTATATAATATNAATATATAACATTATCTATAACTTATATAAATATAATTAAATATATATATATTTATCAATCTAAATTCTAAAAAACATGCTGTGGTTACCCTTGAGTTTTAAAATATATGTGCAAACTTCAAATCAGCACATTTTACTTCTGTATCCTTTAGTAAATATTGATTTACATTGAAGTTAATTTGAAAAAATTCTGATTCTACATTTGACTCTGTTCATACAGGACTCAGCTATACACTATAGTCTGGAGTATCAGTTTGTTCAAAATATTTTAAAGTTGTTCTGTACAGTTCATGTGACCAAGCCATCTGTCATTACGTATCCCTGTGTTTAATCCCTATACATATGTATAATTACTTATACCTGTGGTTTCAAAGTTAACAACAGTAGCAATGGTACATGATTATAAAGGTGAAGCAATAGAACTTGAGTTATTTCAAGTCTATTATTATATGTGACTGGAGGAGGAAATACTAACCCAGTCCAGTATCCCTGCCTGGGAAATCCCATGGACAGAGAAGCCTGGTGGGCTACAGTCCATGGGGTTACAAAAGAACCAGAATGACTTAGTGACCACACACACACAGACACAGACACAGACACACACACACATTATATGTGATTGATGCAGGTCCTTCATGTTAAATTTTAAAATAGTAAAATATTGCATGAGTAAAATTCATGGGCATGAGTTTGAGTAAACGCCAAGAGTTGCTAATGGACAGGGAGGCCTGGTGTGGTACAGTCCATGGGGTCACGAAGAGTCGGACATGACTGAGCCACTGAAATGAACTGAAAACATTGCAAACTACAAGATTACTATTTTTTTGTGTGTATGTGTGTGTGTGTGTGCACGTGTGCTCAGTCATGTGTGACTCTGCATGAATTCCATGGACAGTAGCCCACCAGGGTCCTCTGTCCATGGGATTTTGCAGGCAAGAATATTAGAGTGGGTTGCCATTTCCTACTCCAGGGGATCTTCACCAGCCAGAGATTGAACCTACTTCTCTTATATTGGCAGGTGGATTGTTTATCACTGTGCCACCTGGGAAGTCTGATATTTTGTTGAGTAACTAGCAAAATTTAGTTCACACATGAAATAATTCTTACTGATGTTGAATACCTTACAAGTTAAATTTTATTTTTAAACATATATGATTTTAAACCAAATAAAACAGTAGAACATAATTATTACCATATGATTATAAATAAAAATAATTTTGTCATATATAAGAAGGTAATTGCTTAAGGTATGGGATACATAAGCCACTCCAATACAGTATATTTTTCTCTCTTGATGCATTCTTTAAGTTGTCCTACAAAATAAATAATGAAAAATAAGTACTATACCTAAAACCTAATGTTATTACAATAGCTTACATACTAGTATTATTATACATTGTGTCATTTATTTCTGTGGGGGACTAGATGAGCAAGTATACATGTAGCTTTATAACTACTGTTTGGAAAGTATATTCAAAAGCATGTTTACTTGAACATTGTCCACTCTTATCATTTTAATATATGAGTAGTAATAAATATTTAGTTAGACTATCATGGCTCAAATTCCACCTTGGCTCTAATTTCAGTGTCATTAGATTCTAGAGCTTGACTTTCCACAATATCCATGTTTATAGATAAGGTAGTTTTGGTTCCTACTTAAAAAAAGTTTGCTGAGTCACTTAGCTTGCTCTCAGAATAAGTGAAATTGGAATTCCAGATTTTCTGCCTCCAAAGAGCACGACTAGCATTGCATGACTCACACTAAAGTCTCAAAAGTGCACCTTTAAACACAGTTTACTTGTTCTTTCCACACCACCACAGGGAATCTGGGCCATTTGGTAGATCGCTTGCAATGAAATAGGTGCCTAATAAATGTTTGCTGAGTTTATAAATTGTGACTGAAAAGTGCTAGATAAATTGGCCTGTGTATTGCTCATATGCCATCTAGCTGCTTCTGCTAAGTTGCTTCAGTCATGTCCGACTCTGTGTGACCCCATAGACAGCAGCCCACTAGGCTCCTCTGTCCCTGGGATTCTCCAGGCAAGAATACTGGAGTGGGTTGCCATTTCCTTCTCCAATGCATGAAAGTAAAAAGTGAAAGTGAAGTCGCTCAGTCGTGCACGACTCTTAGCGACCCCATGGACTGCAACCTACCTGGCTCCTCTGTCCATGGGATTTTCCAGGCAAGAGTACTGGAGTGGGTTGCCATTGCCTTCTCTGAGAAGAGTATAATTCATTTCTATTGATTCTTCACTTAGAACATTCCACAGAGTTATTTGCCTTGACATGCTCAGTCACTCAGTCATGTCTGGTTCTTTGCAACTCCATGAACTGTAGAGCACCAGGCACCTCTGTCCAAGGAAATTTTCCAGGCAAGCACACTGGAGCGGGTTGCCATTTCCTTCTCCAGGGTAAGTTCCCTACCCAGGGATCAAACCGTTGTGTCCTGCATTGGCTCACAAATAGAGTCTTTATGACTGCACCACCTGGGAAGCCCCGTTTGCCTTTGGAGAGACCATATTTGGAAACAGAACTAGATATTTTACATGCCCAATAATCTATTACCATATGTGTTAATACTTTTTTTTTTTCAACTTAGGCTGTTTCCCTAATACTTTGTGATGTTCCTAACATGAAAAAGGAGACTAAGACTATAAGCCAGGGGCAACCTAATTACATATGTTTCATCAGCTTTGGTAACCAAACTAAGTGATTTTGTCCACAATCTCAACTCTGCATCACTTTTCTTTCTTTTATTTTCTTTTTACCTTTTGGCCTTACCCCAGGACATGGGAGATCTTACTATCCCACTAGGGATCCAACCCAGGCCCCCCTGCACTGGAAATGCATAGTTTTGACCACTGGACTGCCAGGGAAGTCCCTGCATCCTTTTAAAATAATGTATTTTAGTTTGTATAACAAATAGGTTAATTCTGTTAGGTGGTTAGGGAAAAAAAGAAAAAGGAGTAAAGGAGTCCCAGATGGTGGAACCATGAAAAGGGGAGGGGAAAAACAAAGAAAAAAAGCCCACAAAAGGGGAAGTCCATGACCTGAGTGAGAACCTCTGGTCCTAGCATAACCAGTCACTGCAAACGCTGGTACCATCCACTGTTTGCATAGGGCGTAACCTGGAGCTTCCCAGGTGGTTCAGTGGTAAAGAATTCACTGGCAATGCAGGAGAGACAGAAGACTTGGGTTCCATCCCTGGGTCGGGAATATCCCCTGGAGAAGGAAATAAAAAACCACTCCAATATGCTTGCCTGCAGAATCCCATGGACAGAAGAGCAATGTGGGCTACAGTCCATGGGGTCCCAAAAAGCTGGATGTGACTGAAGCAACTCAGCATGGCACACAGAACCTGGGAAAACACACCCCTTCTATGACTGGTCCTGGGTGTAACCAATCAGGTGAATGCTAGTACCATCCCCTATTTTCCATGGAGTGTAAGCAATCAGGCTCCAGGGGCAGAACACAGAAACTATATAAACGGAAGTCAAGCGGAAAGAAAAGAAGCCAAGGAGAAGCATATAGGAGTGGAGTAATTGAAAGCATGCTCCAGGGACTCATCTTTGAAAGAAAAAAAAAAAAAAAGCAGTGGCAAAATAACTGGTAATCAATGTACTAATTTAATAATTTCATGATGCATATTTGAGTTGGTGGGATTGTTTAAAATCATTCATGGAAGAGGAACAAAACTTAGTGTATGCAAAATAATCTGATGTTCCTTGAAGCTAAAATTATTTCCTTATCTATATTTTAGTGATTCTAAAGACAAACTATGCTATTTTTCCCTGTTAATATTTATGTGCTATGCCTGAACATGGTCCTATTTTAGAAGTACTTAATAAAAATCACTGCAGATGGTGACTGCAGCCATGAAACTAAAAGACACTTACTCCTTGGAAGAAAAGTTATGACCAACCTAGAAAGCATATTTAAAAGGAGAGACATTACTTTGCCAACAAAGGTCCGTCTAGTCAAGGCTATGGTTTTTCCAGTGGTCATGTATGGATGTGAGAGTTGGACTGTGAAGAAAGCTGAGCACCGAAGAATTGATGCTTTTGAACTGTGGTGTTGGAGAAGACTCTTGAGAGTCCCTTGGACTGCAAGGAGATCCAGCCAGTCCATTCTGAAGGAGGTCAGCCCTGGGATTTCTTTGGAGGGAATGATGCTGAAGCTGAAACTCCAGTACTTTGGCCACCTCATGAGAAGAGTTGATTCATTGGAAAAGACCCTGATGCTGGGAGGGATTGGGAGCAGGAGGAGAAGGGGACGACAGAGGATGAGATGGCTGGATGGCATCACGGACTTGATGGACGTGAGTCTGAGTGAACTCTGGGAGTTGGTGATGGACAGGGAGGCCTGGCGTGCTGCGGTTCATGGGGTCTCAAAGAGTCGGACACGACTGAGTGACTGAACTGAAACTGAACTGAATAATGACTGACACATGCTCTCTAGTTGTGTCTAGCAGCTTAAAATGAAATTGAAAGTCGCTCAGTCCTGTTTGACTCTTTGCAATCCAAGACTATACAGTCCATTGATCTCCAGGCCAGAATACTGGAGTGGGCGGTCATGCCCTTCTCTAGGGGATCTTCCCAACCCAGGGATGGAAGCCAGGCCTTGCACATTGCAGGCAGATTCTTTACCTTCTGAGCCACTGGGGAAGCTCGTCTAGCAGCTTATGGCCATACTTAGTGAGGAATTAGGAAAAAAAAGCATATGTATAAAATACATAAGGACGTGGAGAAAGGGAAAAAATGTACATATGTGTCTGTGTATGTGTGTGTGTCCGTGTCCTGCTGACTACACAGCAATGATAGTGGCCTTGTCAGGCCTGGCACCGGGGTGGCTTACAGACATTCTCCCGTGGCCAACTGAGCTAACCACTTCCCTTCAGCAATTCATTGTCTTTCTCTCCAGATGGATAACAGTTTTATTTGGCCTTTGCCTCTTCTGCTGCTATAGCACTTGAAATTCCTTAGTGCTGCATTTCAATTTTATGTCTTCCTACTTAAATGAGGCAAGGAGTAGAGTTTAAGGTTAAGTGCAGAATGTTATAAGATCAGTCCCTCCAATTAAAAATAAATTTGTTGCAGTCTACACTTGAAACAGTACAAGAGGTAAAGAGAAAAAAATATATGGCATGGAAATGTCTTCCTACTTTACCCTTCTGTATTTTTGTTAAAGGTTATATATATCTCTAAGATAAAACAGAAAGTATTATAATCTTGATTAATAACTATTGTCATGTTTTTATTTGTGTTATCTTAAAAAGAAGCCTCATTTTCACTTCAAAAGACTTTATTCCTTTCTTAAAAATAATAGGAACAGATAAATTGGTAGTGTTTACATCTCTAACATTGTAAATGACGAATTTTTTTAAAAATGTTACTCGTTTTAAGGTTTATCTGTTGGGAAAAATCTCCCTAATAATAGTACCATTTTATCAAGGAAATTTCTACAAATGAGTATTTTTCTACCAATTGCTGGCTGTTACTAGTTAGTATTTTCTCCCTGTATCACAAATTATTTCCAACTACACTTGATTTTCAAAGCTTTATTATTGCCTTTGACTGTAGATACATTGATTATGTGATCAAAGGAAGCTTTTCACAATAATTATGTTTATGTCATAGAGTGAATGAAGAAGTGAAATCGCTCAGTTGTGTCTGACTCTTTGTGACCCCATGGACTGTAGCCTACCAGGGCTCCTCCCTCCATGAGATTCTCTAGGCAAAAGTACTGGAGTGGGTTGCCATTTCCTTCTCCAGGGGATCTTCCCGACCCAGGGATCGAGCCCGGGTCTCCCACATTCCAGGCAGACGCTTTAACCTCTGAGTCACCAGGGAAGTCCTAATAGAGTGGATATTATTTATCAATTTTCTTTAACTACTCTCTCAAGTTCTTCTATTGCCAGGAAAAAAAGAGTATATACATGCAAAAAAGATCTAAACGTAAGACCAGAAACTATAAAACTCCTAGAGGAGAACATAGGCAAAACACTCTCTGACATAAATCACAGCAGGATCCTCTATGATCCACCTCCCAGAATACTAGAAATAAAAGCAAAAATTTGGATATAATTGTATCCTGGAAAGGGAAATGTGTGGAGAGGGATGGAGATATGTCCCTTGTCTTGATTCTTTTTCTGTCTTTGTTAAAATCACTTTTGCTTTGCTATACTTTCTTAAAATTTTTCATTTAAATTGATTGCTACATGTAAGGCATGATATTTGTGTATATTGCAAAATGATAATAGTAATGTCTAGATGGCATCTGTCACCGTATGGTTCTTGTGATTAAAACATTAAGATTTACTCTCAGAAACTTCCAAATATACAGTGTTGTTAACTGAAGTCCCATGATGTTATCTCATATAGCCATAATACTGATTTTATAACTGGAGGTTTGAATTTTTTAACTCTCTTCACCTGTTTCAATTCCATTACATTAAAAGGGATATTTATTAGTTATTTCATTTTTTACTGTGCATGTGTTACTCTTAGCCATACAGTTTTGAACAAAGAGAGATCACCAGCTTATCTCCTCCCTCACTCTTGTCCACAATGTTGTTTAGGTTTTTCTTTTCCGCTCTGTGTACCATGAAGTATGTTATCTTTGTTTCACTTATCTTAACATAATCTGTAAGCAATCACTATAATCATTTATTGATTTAATATGTTTTTAGCACTCTTGGTGAACTATTCAATAGAAAGCAAAAAATAGTTCTTCAATTTTTCTATTTCTCTGTCTTTTAATATCTAACTTTTACTGGTTAACAAATGAATGTAATATAATCATTTCTAGGAAAAATTCATAGCCTTCCCTGTTGTCTATAATGGTAGCTCCTGGGAAACTATCCAGTTTTATTTCATCTTTTCAAAAGCATAATTCTTCAAGTTTGATATACATTATAACCCTGCTACCAACAGCCTCAAGACGCCCATGGTCCCCACTGGATTGTAGAGAATTAATATGAGCAAATCTTTCCAAAATATTTTAATAGGAATGTGGGCACAAGAATCTAGTGTGGGGGTTCCACAGAGATGGCAAACTTAATATAACCTCTGCTAAAGAAAAATACTCACTTAAAACCTCAGTTCTGCTCAAGAAGCTCAGGAGAGGATATAACTCTGCATATCACATATTATCTTCCCTTGAATCTTTTCATTTTCTGCTACTCAGTGAGCCAGTGTAAGGCATGCTTTCCCATCTCACTCCCATTAAAACCCATTGTTCTAGGTCTTGCCTAGTGTTTGCAGTTTATGCTACTTTGCTTTGAATTTTCCTGTGGCTATCCACTCTTACAACCAAACTTTTTACGAGTTATCATTTTGTTAGTGTTTTCTCACATTTATTCAAATTTCATTTCACACCATTCAACCAAACTTGGAAAAAAAAAATGCCAGTGACCTCCATGTTGCCAAATGCAATAGATAATGTCATATCCCATCATCTGTCACCAAATTGTCTATTCTTTTTGGGTATGGCAATGAAACCTCTCAGGATAATTTAATTTCAGTGTGTTTTACAGGCTCTTCCTACTCTGCTAGACCTACAAATGTCGTGGTGATTTATTTATATGTAAAGCATTTCTGGTATTGTATCAGAGGTTTTGTCTGAACTCCAGACTGATAAATACAGATGTGTATATATAGAATTTACATAGGATGGCTAACATACAGTCCAGCTTAACATCTTCAAAGGTAAAGTCTTGAAACTTCGTTCTTTTCTTCCAACCATTTTATCCACCAGTCTTACCATTTCAGGTATTGGTGTTGTCATACATTTGAACATTTAAATTAGAAACCTCAAAGCATTCTTGTTTTTCCTCAACCTTCATCACATCCTTCAGTAAGTCCTGTGGTGTAAACTGTGTCTGGAATCCACTTCTCTCTATCTGCACTATTACTGTCTTGTGCCGTACTCAGTTGCTTCAGTCGTGTTCGATTCTTTGCGACACTATGGACTGTAGCCTGCCAAGTTTCTCTGTCCTTGGGAGTCTCCAAGCAAGAATACTGGAGTGAGTTGCCATGCCCTCCTCCTGGGGGCTTCCCCAGTGCCTCAGCGGTAAAGAATCTGCCTGCAGTGCAGGAGACCTGGGTTCAGTCCCTGGGTCAGGAAGATCCACTACCACTATCCTGGTCTAAACCACTTAGTTCTCACTTGTACTATTGTGGTTGCCCACTACTGGCTTTTGAGGTTTGCATTGCCCACCTGAAATCCAGTTTCTTCAAGGCATTCATAATGATCATTTAAAAACATAATTCTGTTGATTTCACTGCCTTTTAATATCTTCCATTTGAGCATAAAGTAAAATACAAATCTCCTAATACTGCTTTTAATGCCCTGCACGTTCTCTCTGCCATGAAAATCACTTAGCCCCAACCTTGCCATGCCAATTCTGCCTTCTTTTCGTCACTATTCACAGTCTGCAAGATGTTTCCATTCCTAGGATACATCAGACACTTTGCATACACGCTTTCCTTTCCTTGAAGTGCTTTCCTATGATGCTTTAGTATGACTGACTCTTCAAGTCTTGGTTTTAGATTTCCATCATCTGACAAGCTTTCTCTGGTAATCCATGCTTCCTCATAATCTGAATTGTTGTGAGGATTTATAATAAGGAGATTCACAAATCCATTCCATTTCACTAGACCCACCTGTGTACACTGTGCATGATTATTTTTATTGGTGTCTTTGTACTAATTATCATAACTTGCAATTACCAATTTATTTACTTTGCAGTTGTATTATTTCTCTTCCACACTAGGTTGAAAATCCTGAAAATGTCAGAATTGTATCTGTTGTATTATTTCTCTTCCACACTAGGTTGAAAATCCTGAAAATGTCAGAACTGTATCTGCCTAACTCACCAAGCATAGCAGAGTTTTGTAAAGAGCAATGACGTCAGTATTTAAGACATCACCAATTTTAAGATGAATGGTTATTTTATGTATCATTAAATAGAAAAAAATTGATGATTAAACTAAATACAATCATTTTGTAACACTTAGAACTATTGCACCATATTCAAAGATCCTTTTTATAATAAATATGTGGTTTTTTATTGGAAGATAATTGCTTTACAATATTGTGTTGGTTTCTGCCATACATCAACATGAGTCAGCCACAGGTATATGTATCCCCTCCTTCTCAAAGAGCCTTTTTAATATTAGAATTTTTAGACAGGAAATGTCACTCTTGTGCATACATAAAAAGATTTAAAAGAGAGCAAAATAAGTTGGTTAAGTTATTCTTAGACTTTCCATTGATGGAGTAACCTATAGATAGCACTTTTAAACTATTCATTTTCATTTTCTGGGCCATCAAAAGCACTGGCAATCGGATGGTCCAATCTGGTTCCTGGGATATTCTTCCAAACCACTGACAATCACTCTTAAAGGTTAATGCTGGTGAATTTTTAATTTTACCAACCCGATGATGTTACTATAAATTTTTTATACAACTTTCTGTTAACTCCTATTTCTCTCTCAAGTGGTTCTTATTTTTGTTTTGCTTGTGAAGTTGTGCCATCATGACGTCAGTAATAGCAAGTGAGTTCACAGCGTGCACAGTGTTATGACCAAGTCATAACTGTCCTATGGCTGGTAGCAATTTTAACACCCCAATTCCAATAATGCTAATATAAGAAAAAGGTACACTTTAGAAGAGACATGATATAAGAAAGCAGATAGGCAATGTCTGGTTTACCTTCCCATAATTCTTTTGATAGCTGGTTCCTTCTCATTGAATTTTCAGTTCAAAAGTAGTGACATCAGAGGGGGCTTGACAATTCTGTCTAAAGCTACTCAGCACCCTATTCCCTGCCCTGCACCAGTCATGCTCTGAAAAGTTATCTGTTTGATTTCATTCATAGCCCTTATCTTTACTGATCTTTTTTTTTTATTTACTTGATTGATTTGATCAATATTTGTTTAAAGAGAACAGAGACATTTTTCTCTCTCTATGGAGAGGTGAGGAAAATGTGTTAAGTAGATAGATGGATGGGTAGATGGGTACTTTTTCTTTCTTTCTTTTTTTTTTTTTTAAGGATATGTGATATTTATTTATTTATTTATTTTAATTTTTATTTTAACTTTATTTTACTTTACATTACTGTATTGGTTTTGCCAAACATTGACATGAATTCACCACGAGTGTACAAGCGTGCCCAAACATGAATCCCCTCCCACCTCCCACCCCATACCACCCCTCTGGGTCCTCTCCTTGCACCAGTCCCAAGCATCCTGCATTCTGCATCGGACATCAACTGGCGATTCGTTTCTTACTTGATAGTATACATGTTGCAATGCCATTCTCCCATCTCATCCCACCCTCTCCCTCTCTCTCTCCCCCAGAGTCCAAGAGTTCTCTCTATAGATCTGAGTCTCTTTTGTTGTCTCGCATACAGGGTCATCATCCCCATCTTTCTAAATTCCATATATATGCGTTAGTATACTGTATTGGTGTTTTTCTTTCTGGCTTACTTCACTCTGTATAATCGGCTCCAGTTCCATCCATCTCCTTAGAACTGACTCAAATGTATTCTTTTTAATGGCTGAGTAATACTCCATTGTGTATATGTACCACAGCTTTCTTATCCATTCATCTGCTGATGGACATCTAGGTTGTTTCCACGTTCTGGCTATTATAAACAGTGCTGCGATGAACATTGGGGTACATGTGTCTCTTTCTATTCTGGTACTTTTTCTAACTTGATTTTTGTACTGTCATAGTTGGGCGGTCTGCTTGGTTATGTTTTCAGTTTTGATCTTTTGTCTTTATCTTGTCTTTCAAGAACAAGTCTTATCCTATCTCTACATTCAGCTCATATTCTTCAAATACTGGACCCAGATCAGGTCTTTCACCCCAAGCTGTTACTTTCAGGGGATGAGGGGATCATAGTAGTTAGTAAGAGATGTTATTTTCTCAGGTATAGTATGATGGTTGATGACAAGAAAGAGAGTGAAAAAGGAAAGCTCTCAGCAAAAGCAATTTGTGATACAACTGAATTTGCCTGTTAAGATGGAAGGGAAGCAGTTTTGGAAATGTGTATGAGAAGTGACAGTATTTATTAGGGAACTGACTATGAGAAAATATATATCGATAATATATTAATATGATTTTTAAAAGTTTGGCACCAAGTAGTACTTATTTCTTGTATAGGCAAAAAAATATGTTAAGAGCATATTTGTACTTGAATGTCTTATTCATTTGTCCTTAAAAATATACATTTGTGTTAATTGTAGTGTGTCGTGGAAATGCATTTCAATATTAGAAAGCACAATTCAAAAATATACATTTTCAGTAAGTTTATACTCTTCACTGTACCATACTCTGTTGTTCAAAAGGATCAGTACATGAGGTGATAAACAAGACTCTCTAATTGTAATACATATCACACAGCAGGTAATAATGAAAACAGACTTGCAGACATATAGATGATCATAGGCTTGAGTTAGTTCAAAATTATAGTCAGAACACTATAGAAGAAGTCACGGCTTCCAAATAAATGTCAACAGCTTGTTAATAGCAGCTACTGGCTTTTTGTTTTCCAAGTGATTTAAAAGGGCTTGCCATGTACAGATGAAGAGATTTGTGTAGTTTATTGGCAAACTTGCAGTGTTCTGGTCAAGGTTGAAATGTGCCATGCTCATGTATTTGTGTTGGAGTTGGAGGTTTTTAAATTCTTTGATTACAAAAAATAATTGACTGTATATTGGGGGTAATAAACAGCTCAGAGTGAATTGTACACCTTTCAGCATTTCACTGCATGACTAGATAGTCCTGTTAAAAACTCATGAGATATATCTTGTAGCATAGGGAGAAGGATGATACACATTGGTTCAACTTTGCAAATGAAAATGAAAATATTCAGTAAAGATAAGCTTGACTTGCACATCTATTAAAGGTGAAAGCTATAGTATAATGTAAGAGTTTAGTAACAAATCCATTATGTTTCCTTATGTGCAATAAACCTAAAGGGGTGTTTTGGAACTGGATATATTTAAGTGCATTCTTTATAATGCAAATGCCTATAAGTTAAATTAAGTGACATTTTCATGTGAATGCTCGTCAATTGCATTTTTTAAAACAATAGTAATTTTTACCAGATTTGTGCCTTTAACCACACTAGATTCATTTAGAACTGAGCTTATAAAAAAAGTTATAATTTATTACACAACCATACCCACATGGAGAAAGATCCTTAAGTAAGATGAAATAGTGCTGCACAATTCAAAAAATAGTGGCTATTTATAATATTTTTATTTTATAGGAAGATCTTGCAGAATGGATATCATTTTCTGGGATTGTGATCAATGGATTTGGCAGAGGTCACAGAATTTTTCTTTGCGGTATATGAAAGTATATCTATGTATTGAATAACCTACCCTGGCCCTATTTCAGCTGTTCTCTGGGATCTGTTTATCACAGGCCATGCATGGAAATAGAACCATAAACAAGTTCTCACTTCTGAGGAGTTAGAACACTAATCACTTTTATAGTATGCCTGCAAAAAAAATTGAGCACTAGATGTTATGGATTAAAAAGTCCTAACCTTTATTGTGGTCAGTGACAATTTTAAACCGTTCCATTTTGTGAGCCCTAAAGAACAAATACCCTGAAAACTGATGGGATCAAATAAGAACTCTGCATGTTCCTGCACATTTACCAGAGTTATTTTCTGTTTCTTCCACTCACTCTTTTATTGTATTTAACTTTTATGTAAGTGACTACTGTGCCTTCCAATATCATAAACATCCATTTTCCTGGCTTTGTTTTCAACTTCTCCTTCTATAATATCATGTAACTGTGTAACTTGGGTTGATGGGTTGATACTATTCATGTGGAATATTATATGAAGCTTATGAAGCCTTATAAAATAATGTCTCTACTTAAAGTACTTAAAGTACAAATGGTTTTAAGTCTGTTTTTAAAACTTATTTAGAAACTAACCTTATTTTCTAGGTAGTCAAGAATATTACAGGTTTTATTTCATTTAAAACTGATAAAAACATTAGCACATTTCAGGAAGTCACGTTTTACAGATGAGGGCATTGAGATGTGCAGATAACAGGTAGCATGTCCAGTGCTGCCACAGGTGGTTGATTCAGATTTCAAACCCATGCAGTCTGGCTTCAGAAGGAGTAACCAGTTAACGTCCTATTTAAGAGAATCTGAATAATACAATGTTTGAAAGTAATTATATTTTTGTCTTTATAGTCCATGTCTTGGAGTTATGCAATGCAAGAGTGGGAATGGAAGATAAATTACACAGGCAAGTGGAAATGGGAGGGTTTTTTTATACTTCCTCTCTTCCTTCACAGAGGGAGGTGCTTTTAGGTAGAAAGTCAGCTAAGTATTTCATTGTAGGTAATCACATAAGCCACTTGTTCCCACATTCAACCTTTTTCTTCAGTGGGAAGGAACTTGGGAATCTTGAGGGAGGATTTATTGTCCTCTATCCCTCTAGTCAAGGCTATGGTTTTTCCTGTGGTCATGTATGGATGTGAGAGTTGGACTGTGAAGAAGGCTGAGCGCCGAAGAATTGATGCTTTTGAACTGGGGTGTTGGAGAAGACTCTTGAGAGTCCCTTGGACTGCAAGGAGATCCAACCAGTCCATTTTGAAGGAGATCAACCCTGGGATTTCTTTGGAAGGAATGATGCTGAAGCTGAAACTCCAGTACTTTGGCCACCTGATGCGAAGAGTTGACTCATTGGAAAAGACTCTGATGCGGGGAGGGATTGGGGGCAGGAGGAGAAGGGGACGACCCAGGATGAGATGGCTGGATGGCATCACGGACTCGATGGACGTGAGTCTGAGTGAACTCCAGGAGATGGTGATGGACAGGGAGGCCTGGCGTGCTGTGATTCATGGGGTCACAAAGAGTCGGACACAACTGAGCCACTGAACTGAACTGATTGTTGACAAACTATGAAACATGTTAATTACTTTGCAAACTAGTACATGAAAAACTGAATCTTAAATGCAGTAATTCACAGAACCAGCTGAAGCTCTTCATATTTGTTGATTCATGACTGGAAAAGGAATAGCTTTGGGAAGAATTGAATAAGATGGCCTTCCATGGGAAGGGGAAAAGAAAAATAACTACATTCAGATAAATATCTCAGGGTCAGGAAGATCCCCTGGAGAAGGGAATGGGGACACACTCCACTATTCTTGCCTGGAGAATTCCATGGACAGAGGAGCCTGGTGGACTCTAGTCCATCAGGTCGCAAATAGTCAGACACACCTGAATGACTAACACTTGCACTTTTCTCAGATGAATATGTGGAATCTAAGGATAATCTAAGGAGATGGACTACTCATAAGCACCAAATCCTCTGAGGAAGTTTCAGGTCAATTTTATTGTTCTTATATCCTGATCTGTCCCCAGTGGGAGGTTTGCAATGGGTCTTGCTTTAGGATGCTCACACAGTCCTCAGCAACCCCTCACCCAATCCTGCCCCCATCCCCCTTAGTGGTAATCTCTGGTATCAGTTTGGTAAGGTTTCTTTCTGTAAGTTCTACTTTTTCATTTCCATGAAAAGATCTTGGCAATCTTTAAATGTTACCCCATATAGATCTACCTGGTTCCTTTTAGAAGTCTATATATTATGATATTTATATGTCAGATTGGAGGCTCAGATGGTAAAGAATCTCTGCAATGTAGGAGACGCAGTTTCTGTCCCTGGGTCAGGAAGATCCCCTGGAGAAGGGAATGGTAACCCACCCCAGTATTCTTGCCTGGGGAATTCCATGGACAGAGGAGTCTGTTGGGCTACAATCCATGGGGTCACAAAAAGTTGGACACAACTGAGCGACTAACACGTTACATTACATATTCCATGGTATGAGTACATTATTAATATTCTCATCAACAGAGTATTATATCTGAAGTCTTTCCATAAACATTCTTAAACATGTTCCTTGTACACATGTATAGCTACTTCCCCAGAACAGCTAACACAGATCAGTTCATTGGGATTTTAAATTTTAGTAGCTATCTTCAAACTGTCATAAAAAATGGTTAAACAAATTCACATTTATACAGTGAATAGATGAAATAACATATTTCCACATTGACATATTTTTTTCATTCCAAAGCCTTTT
>SJYQ01002165.1:244033-259312 GCA_006410935.1 Redunca redunca
GAGTAACATATGTTTGTGACACATTCAACTGTTATAACATTTTGTAGAATGAAAATACTTAGGCAAGGAAAAATTAGATACATTGCTCAAAGTCCAACAACTAGAAAATATTTCAGAGAATGAATTTTCTTCTAGAATTCCAAACTAAGTATGTGTCCATTGTATGATTTAAATTCTTGGGCTGTTATGAGTTAAACAATCACAAGGAGATAGAGAGCTAGTGCTCAGGCATTTATATGAGCTCATTACATTTTGAGGCTTCTCTGTTTACAGTGGTCTGTTCTCTACATTAAGAAAGCTAGCTTATATCATGCTCTGGGTACTTGTCTATGTGTGAATGTGTGCGTATGTGTGTTTTGTTTGCAGCTGGTAACATGCAACTGCATCAGCCTGAATCCAGCTACAGCCCACTATTAGTGCATATTAACTGGAATACTTGAAACTGTCTTTGCTTGCCTTTGACATTAATGGTTGACCCTACTGTTCCTTTATCTTTAAACAGCCAGTCTTCTTTTCAGAATATTCTTCCTTTAGCACTTTATTCAGCTAATAATTTGATGTGTTGTCATTTTGTTCTCCAACTAGTTTTACGTTTTAGCAATTCAAAATGCATTTGATATAATGGAGCACAACTCTAGGATATACTAGCAGTTACGTTTCTCTTCTTTTATTTTTAAATGTGGTCAGTCATACAACCAAGAAAATAAGCTTTAAGGTGGTATGGGCTTCCCTGGTGGCTCAGCTGTAAAGAATCCACCTGTAATTCAGGAGTTGCAGGAGACAGTTTCCATCCCTGGGTTGGAAAGATCCCCTAGAGGAGGGCATGGCAACTCACTCCAGTATTCTTGCCTGGAGAATCCCATGGACTGAGGGGCATGGCAGGCTACAGTCCATAGCATCACACAGAGTTGGACACAAATGAAGTGACTTAGCATGCATGCATGCAAAGGTGGTATTTTGTTTTTACTTTTTTCATTTTGCAAAATCAATGTTATAGAGCGAACCATAGTCATTTAACACATTTTTTAAAAATCCTAATCAGTATATTGTTTAGGAGAAAATTAAATTAGTGCCACAAAGGGATTAAATATCACAGTTCCTTTTTGCTTTCTTCTCTTGAAAAATAATCAGTCACCTGCATAGTTATTGAGTACCATTTCAGTAGAAATTGCATATGAATTTAAATTGTATATTTGAGTACTTGACTTATATTGAGAAAACTGACCAAATTTCCTCACATGAATGGAAGATACATGTATCTGACTAATTAAATAGTTTTTTTCTTAAAGTGAAGGCTTCCCTGGTGGCTCAGATGGTAAAGAAACTGCCTGCAATGCAGGAGACCAGGGTTCAGTTCCTGGGTTGGGAAGATCCCCTGGAGAAAGAAATGGCAACCCACTCTAGCATTCTTGCCTTGTGAATTCCATGAACAGAGGAACCTAGAGGGCCAAGTCCATGGAATAGCAAAAAGTCAGACAGGACTGAGCAACTTTCACTTTTATTAAAGTGAGATATCTTGTTGTTGTTTGTTTGTTTGGATTTTTACATAGTGTTTAAACTCTTCTGTTTTGTCTTTTTTACCTCCAAGATCACTTTCTAGGGATTAAGTCAGGCTGATCAAATTTGGTCAACTGATTATATAATAATTAAGTACAGACAGTCTGTTCAAATAACTGCTTTTAAATTCTTGCATTCAAGAATCTTATAGATTAGAATCAAAATAAGGAAAATTATGGGGATTTTGGAAGGAAAAAGACTTGTAAGTTACTGCAATAAACAGTAAAAGAGGAGAGAAGGAAATAAAAGTAAAAATAAAAGAGAATAGGGTTACATATAACACATTCTGTTAAAAAGTGTAGCAGAATTGATTTTTAATATTTTTCAGTGAAACATGGTGCAAGGATTGAGGTTTTAGAGATAATTAGTTTTTTTGTTTTGTTTTTATTTTTTTTGTTGATCCAAATTATTTTATTTTATTTTTTATTATAATTTTATTTTAATTAGAGGCTAATTACTTTACAATATTGTATTGGTTTTGCCATACATCAAAATGAATCTGCCACGGGTATACACATGTTCCCCATCCTGAACCCTTTCACCTCCCTCCCCATACCATCCCTCTGGGTCATCCCAGTGCACCAGCCCCAAACATCCTGTATCATGTATGGAACTTGGACTGGCGATTCGTTTCATATAGATAATTAGTTTTTTGAAGTCTTTTAGTTTTCTAAAAACCAGTAGCTAGGGTATATATTAAATAATAAAAATAATTGTTTTTAGAGTTTAAAACTAATTAAATGCTCTGATTGGTTTTAAATAAAGCTGTTTCTCTTTGTTCTTTTTTCCAGCTGTTTTATTATATTGATTAAAATATCTAACTCTGTAACCTATGGCTTTTAATAGTTCATAATAGTCTGATAATATATAGTAGGAAAATTGCTCAATTCTGAGATTTTATTAGTATAATATATCTGCTTTTCAGAAATTGATTTGCAGTAAATATTTTAAAAATATGCAGAAGGAGAGAAATCAAACTCTAGGTAACTGATTTTATCAATAGCTTTTTTTTCACTATGAATATACAGAACTGATAATGTATTTGAAATAGCTTTATATTTCAATTACTTTTCTAATCAGTTTATTATATTTCAGCTCTTCAGTTCAGTTCAGTCGCACAGTCGTGTCCAACTCTTTGCGACCCCATGAATCGCAGCACACCAGGCTTCCCTATCCATCACCAACTCCCGGAGTTCAATCAAACTCATGTCCATTGAGTCAGTGATGCCATCCCAGCCATCTCATCCTCTGTCATCCCCTTCTCCTCCTGCCTCCAATCCCTCCCAGCATCAGGGTCATTTCCAGTGAGTCAGCTCTTCTCATGAGGTGGTCAAAGTACTGGAGTTCCAGCCTCAGCATCAATCCTTCCAATGAACACCCAGGACTGATCTCCTTCAGAATGGACTGGTTGGATCTCCTTGCAGCCCAAGGGACTCAAGAGTCTTCTCCAACACCACAGCTCAAACGCATCAATTCTTCGGTGCTCAGCTTTCTTCACAGTCCAACTCTCACATCCATACATGACCACTGGAAAAACCATAGATATAAATAAATACTTTGTGCAATATTATCTTGTGTGAAATAAGGACAGAAATCTCCCATTATTACACATTACTAGAAATAGAAATATTTGTTGTGTGTTTTTTGTTTAAGTGGTTAGTATTAGGTTAAAAATAAAACTCCTCTTAAGAGGTCATTAGATCTTTTCATTTAAAATAATTTATACTTATTTTTAATTTAATAAGAATTTGATTATCAGCTTTCTGCAAGATAAGGGATAAATCACTGTGGAGTATATTGATGAACACATTGCAATCTCTGCTGTCAAAGAAGCATTCACTTCAGTTCAGTTGCTCAGTCGTGTCAGACTCTGCAACCCCGTGGACTGCAGCACCCCAGGCCTCCCTGTCCATCACCAGCTCCCAGAGCCTGCTCAAGCACATGTTCATTGAGTTGGTGATGCCATCCAACCATCCCATCCTTTGCCATCCTCTTCTCCTTTTGCCTTCAATCTTTCCCAGCATCAGGGTCTTTTCCAGTGAGTCAGTTCTTCACATCAGGTGACCAAAGTATCAGAGCTTCAGCTTCAGCATCCATCCTTCAAAGAAGTATATATTGTCCAGTGAAGAGATCAGATATCTAACTAGTCCTACCAATGAGGTGGCTCGGACGGTAAAGCATCTGTCTACAATGTGGGAGACCTGGGTTCAATCCCTGGGTCGGGAAGATCCCCTGGAGAAGGAAATGGCAATCCACTCCAGTACTATTGCCTGGAAAATCCCATGGACAGAGGAGCCTGGTAGGTTACAGTCCATGGGGTCGCAAAGAGTCGGACACGACTGAGAGACTTCACTTCACTTCACCAATGAGCAAAACAATACTGGAGAGGAGTGAAGGAGTTGCTTGTGTATAAATTGAGAAGATTATACAGCTTTCTTAGTAAAAAAATTTTTTTGTAAATCCCCAAACTTAGCAAAAATCATAACAAAATTCAAACAGAAAAGTGGGACATAATTTCTAACAGAGCCGCACAATCTTCTGTACCTATACATCTGCGTCCAGAGAGTTGCATTTCTGCAAAGAGCAAAAACGTTATAAATTAAGTGCTCTCACTATCATGTTTATGTAAAGCAGAATTTCCCATTTTCTTTGCTTTTACAAATGATGCCCAAGGCTATGGCATCCTTTATTTAACTTTAAAAGTGCTAATTTCAACAGCAGTTTTTCTGTCAAAGACAGTAAAATATAGAAAGAAGTTATTAGGCTATAGGAGCTGTCAGTTTCTTTGACAATTCCAAAAATGCCAGATGTACTCATAATAAATAACCTAGCTATGCGTGATTCCTTCAACCTCTGAGATAACGATGTTGAAAAACACCACAGATGGCATCTTGAAATGGGATAAACATCGTGCAAGTGGTGAGAAGGCCAGGGTGAAAAGTAGTTATCCCTCCCCAGTCGTTGAGTGAGAAATTTCCCCAGGTGGGTAACGCTGGCAGAAGCACATTTGGAGCGCTCCTTCAGGTTACTTCCGTGGGCTCAGACAGCAGGTCACTCTATTCCTGGCAGGATCAGTGCCCACACGCAGTGTAACGCCATGGAACCTGTCACGCGCTCAGATGGGATTTGATGTATCTACTTACCAGGCGATCTTTTTCTCTATCACAAAAAAATGCCCGTTTACTGAATGTAATCTCTATGAAAGGAAAATGCACAAATCATTAGAGGTGAAGGAAATGCGTATCAGAGTCACTAAGGGACTTACCTAAGGTCATAGGGGCAGCTGAGAGAAGAGCTGAACCATAGCCTTTGGGTTTTTGGCATCAAGAACAAGATTCCCCTACTCTGTTTGAGCAGCCTATTGTATTGTTTACTATCATTACCCATTTGCTTCCCAAGATGAAAGAAAAAAAAACAGAAAAGAAATCAAAACATATTTCAAAAAAAACTGTTGTAGTATATAATATGCGTACAACCAAACAGCTATTTAAATTTATTTTTCATTGCCAAGTTTTTTATGTTTCCTCACCCCATTCACAGTGAAGGGGCTAAATATGACTGCGTTAAACATAAAGACTTGAATGTTAATTGTTTAGCCATTCCAATTCAGATTTTAAATATTGGCCCTGAAGATATTTTTGAATCACAGTACAATCAATCCCTCTGTACCTGAAGGGGATTGTTTCCTGGACAACCAAAGATACCAAAATCCTTAGATGCTCAAGTCCCTTGTATAAAATGGCATAATATTTGCATTTAACCTAAATAAGCACATCCTCCCATACACTTAAATCTTTAGATTATTTATAATACTTAACACAATATAAATACTATTAAAAATAGCTTTAGAGGCAGTGTAGATGCTGCATAAATAGTTGTTGATACAATGGCAAATTTAAGTTTTGCTTTTTGGAACTTTTGGAAAAAATTTTTCAGAATATTTTCAATTTGGATCAGTCTGGTGATGCAGAACACCAGGATATGATGGGATAATTATATATAACTGACATGGAGAAAACTTTAGATCTGTAAATATTGCTTAGGAAAATAGTAAAAAGCCACTATTTTTAGGGCAATCTGACTGGTTAAACTTCAGTAATTGGTGTTTATAATGCTAGGAGGAGATATTGACAGTATCTAGTAAATAAACTAGGTTACTTATAAACAATGGACATGTGACAAATCTTGGAGAGACAATTATTCTAAGTGCCCCAAGAGTTCATGTCCTGTATAGAGACTTGGTAAGTTGCTAAATATAACATCAGGCTTAGAAAAAGAAATTTTCCCTCATCATTAATAATCTCAAAGGGTACCAATTCTTTTTACTAAAGAGCAGTCACTTTAAAATAGAGTCGTTTTAAAGGACTGATGTTTTAACAAAAATTTTGAGTTTGACTAGTTGACATATTCATATAAATTCCTAAAAATACTTTTTTCTGTAATTTCCTATTTTTAAAGATCAGTGAGTTTGCTTTGCTTCTATCTATGTTCTATTTAATAATGAGAAATGAAAAATGGGGATTGTGTGTGTGTTTAGATATAAAATAATAATTAGACACTGACTGGGCAGCAGAAAGGTTAAACGTTCAATGTGTGCTATTTTAAGATGCGGGAACAACTGCTTTCACTGTGTCAATGTACTCTGAAATCCCAGCTAGTATGAGGAGAATTTCCAGCTGAACATGCGAGAGCCACAAACAATCTGAAGCTCTCCTTCTTAAACGGACCTTGTGTTTAGGAATCAGCTTACAGTTTCAGGACACTCCTGTGTATTTATATTTGGAATATTGCTTGTTGCAGAAAGCTGTCCCCACATTAGTGTGCGCAGAGCAGCCCCTTCTGTAAGAATAGGCATAGAACACCCTTTCTGTTAATGAGAGTGATGTTCAAGTATACTCTTTTTGTAAAATGAGGGCCCAAGAGTTTTACTTGAGATTGACAGTGTAAGTTTGTAAGTTGGCTAAGTCCATGTATCTGTTTACCTAATTCTAAAGAGTACTTTTTCACCAACATTGGAACATTTTATTGGTTGAGTCAGACATGACTTAGCAACTGAACAACGATCAAGTCAAATATATTAGACTTGTCAACAACCACTTTCATTACCTCATATTGCTATTTTTAGGAATATAGCAATCTATAATTAGCAAAAAGTGATGATCTGAGGTAAAATCAAGTTATCAGAAATACTGCCTTTTTCAGTAAGAAATCTGGTAGGTAAACTGCTATTCTCTTCTTGACCCCTTCTTAGGAATGTACTCTACAAAATGAAAATTATAACAGCTCACATCAGTGGGGATACAGATGATTGTTAATTCAAATTTAAATACTATAGAACAGTGTTCTGTGTAATTTTACAGGCCTTTATGGCAAAGATGTATCATTCAAACATTCTATAAACTGCTTTGTGGTTGGTTTCATAATTTCTATTTAAGGGTCACAATCTGTTACCTTGTCCAAGCAAAATATAATAAATGCCATATAAAACATAATGAGGAATGAATTGTCTGTTTAAATATAATTTTAGAAGTGAAATAAATGCTACCTTAAAAGGGGAGGTAGATCACTAATACCTTCAAGGAAATAGGTGGATGAATAGAAAGTATCTTCTAAAGCGTCAGTAATTTTAACAAGGACAGCAGGTCAAATGTGAACAGAATTAATTGCTTGTGTGCTTACACACTGTCCTGTGAGGAAGATAAAACTTCAAATTGTAATTGCTGTTCACTATGACTTCCGTGACTCTCATGATTTTTGAATGAAAGTCTTGACTATAAAAACTTTTGCCTTACTTCTCATCATTTTGTCAAATGCCCAGATGGAATCACACATTAATTTAGTAAATATTTATTGTTAAAGTATGTAAGTGGACCAAGCATGGTTACAATTTATAAGAAGTAAAAATATAAATGGAGCATATGAAAAGAAAATTTGAGCATAAAAGTTTGGATGGTTAAACACGAAGATTCTATTTCACTTGTATTAATTCCTTTCTATAAACACAACTGTGAGAATTTGTAATTGAAGGTCAGAAGGCCCCATACCTTGAACGATAAGCTTGTGATTCAGATTCAATTGACTGACTACAGGATGTTTCACCAGCAAAAGTAATTACTAATTCTATTCCCATTAGAAGAGAAATATAAATTAGTTAATGATTTTCTTTCCTTATCATTTTTAATTTAATGATCCTGAAAATGTTAGATAGCTGTTTGCTCTTAGAATTACAGAAAAGTCAAGGAGTGCATTTTTTCAAAAACTTTAATGGATTTTTAAGTCACTGTGTCGTAAAAGGTTAGCAAATCTCTATGGTCATTCTAATTTAAGTGCAGAAAATGCATTTTGAATAGATGTCAGATAAATAGTTTTAGAAATACTCTTTTACAAATTACTTTCGTCAGATACATAGTAACTTAAATGTATAATACATAGAAGCATGAAGAAAATTTATTATGCCTGTGTTATATCACTTGTGACAGTGAACTCCAGGTAATTTTCCTAATTCTTCTGGGCTAAAGGCAAATATTAAATATAAAAGATGCTGGTGGAATAGCATGTTTGACCCAGTCTTTAGGCATTCTCTTTAAACCATGTTTTTATCAAAATAATTAAACTACTTGGCTAAAACCTTTCTTCTAGGAGGCTTCAGGCACATGATGAATGACAATATCATTTGAGACAGATAATGACATAATTTAATTTAAAAGAAAACAGAAATAAAATTTTTAATGTTATTTTTTTAGCCTTTAAAGTGACTATATATTAAAATGTGTTAATATGACCTCTCCATTTTAAAGTTCATTATGCTTATTAGGAGAAACTCATAGATAAAGGGTATTTTTAAAGAAAGGGATGGGTTAGACAAGTAAAAGATGACTCTCCCCACTATTGACCTTCAAATTGAGGCAGGCACAAGGATAGAAGTTCCTCTGGGTCTAACTAGAAAGAACAAGAGCAGAAAAAACGGATATGAGCCAAATTTTGCAGATCTGCTTTCATATTCTTGCTTTGGATTTTTCAGTTTGTGAGAAATAGTTTAGTTTTAGATTAAAAAAAAATGTTGTGATTTTATAGCAAGATGAAAATCATCCTTAAACTGCATTATTATAAATATAGAATGGTATTGCCTAATTTATTTATATCCCTTCTAAGCAAAATATCTATGAACATCTAGCAGCATCTAGGAATCATCCACTTCTGGAATGGTTTAACATAAGATGAATATGGGCATACTTTCCTTAAATGAATTCCGTTCTTGGTTACACAATCATGTACGGGTGTCTGAGTATAAGACTGGTAAAATAAAATATACTATTTATAGTGTATTGCTCATATAATTTTTTCTTTATTGTTTTGCTACCATGTAGTAATACAGTCTTATTTTAGTCATTATAATAATTGAGAGCTTTAAATTTAGATAATGTTTGTATAGTATCAGGTATATTTTGTATGTGATATTATTATGTTATGTATATTAGAATATATAATTATGGGGTATCTGATATATATTGTTGAAGAATGATCATTATTTAAATTATTGCTGAATCCTCAAGGTAAGTATTTTAGTTGCTTGATAGATTTGGCTAAGCAAGTTACTTCTATATGTTTTGCTAACAAGACTGAATGAATAAAATTGTAAATTATGATGAAATTGTAACTTCAAAGAACGAACACCACTGGCATGTTGATTCATGTTAAAACATAGTTCTTTAAATTATTCTAAAAAATAACTCAGTCCATAGTTTTTTTTGACCTAATGTAAGACCAACCTAGATAGCATATTAAAAAGCAGAGACATTACTTTTGGCCAACAAGGTCCATCTAGTCAAGGCTATGGTTTTTCCAGTGGTCATGTATGTATGTGAGAGTTGGACATGAAGGAGGCTGAGCACTGAAGAATTGATGCATTTGAACTGTGGTGTTGGAGAAGATGCTTGAGAGTCCCTTGGACTGCAAGGAGGTCTAACCAGCCCATCCTAAAGGAGATCAGTCCTGGGTGTTCATTGGAAGGACTGATGCTAAAGCAGAAACTCCAATACTTTGGCCACCTCATGTGAAGAGTTGACTCATTGGAAATGACCCTGATGCTGGGAGGGATTGGGGGCAGGAGGAGAAGGGAACAACAGAGGATGAGATGGCTGAATGGCATCACGGACTCGATGGACATGAGTTTGAGTAAACTCCGGGAGTTGGTGATGGACAGGGAGGCCAATTCATGGGGTCGCAAAAAGTCAGACATGACTGAGCAAGTGAACTGAACATGTTAAACAGTCTTTTTACATATTCAAAAGTTGACTGAATGACCTTTATATAAAGTTTGGAAAAGTGATATGATCTGATTATCATTTTAAAAAGATCATTCTGTACATTATTATTATACTAATTTTCTGAAAACTCTAATTCTTAAATGTAACACCCAAATTTGTGTGTGGATGACAGAGTTTGTGTTAAAAAAAAAAAACAAAAACCCAAGGTATAAATAAGAAAACCAGTTTAGAAACTTAGTTTAACAATAAGAGATGAGAGATGAGGATAACTGGTCTAGACCAGGATGATAACAGTGGAGGTACTAGTGAAAGTTGTTTATTTAGGGCTATATTTTGAAGAGAAGGAATTTGATGAGGAATACGTGTGGAGGATGGAAAATGACAGTCAAGTTTGATCTCAAGTTTATTAGACTAGAACTGAACTACAATTTTTGTTGTTGTTGAAGCCTGGCTTGGAGAATTTTGAGCATTACTTTCCTAGCAAGGCTTCAACAATTGTGAACTGTGAACTTCCAGATGTTCAAACTGGTTAAAAAAGGCAGAGGAACCAGATCAAATTGCCAACATCCACTGGATCATTGAAAAAGCAAGAGAGTTCCAGAAAAACATCTATTTCTGCTTTATTGATTATGCCAAAACCTTTGACTGTGTGGATCACAATAAACTGTTGAAAATCTAAAAGAGATAGGAATACCAGACCACCTGACCTACCTTTTGAGAAATCTGTATGCAGGTCAGAAAGCAACAGTTAGAACTGGCCATGAAACAACAGACTGGTTCCAAATAGGAAAAGGAGTATGTCAGGGCTGTATATTGTTACCATGCTTATCTAAGTTATATGCAGAGTATATCATGTGAAATGCAGGGCTGGATGAAGCACAAGTGGGAATCAAGACTGCCGGGAGAAATATCAATAACCTCAATATGCAGATAATACCGCCCTTATGGCAGAAAGTGAAGAGGAACTAAAGAGCCACTTGATGAAAGTGAAAGAGGAGAGTGAAAAAGTTGGCTTAAAGCTCAACATTCAGAAAATGAAGATCATGGCATCTGGTCCCATCACTTCATGCCAGATAGATGGGAAAACAGTGGCTGACCTTTTTGGGGGGCTCCAAAATCACTGCAGATGGTGACTGCAGCCATGAAATTAAAAGATGCTTACTCCTTGGAAGGAAAGTTATGATCAACCTAGGCAGCATGTTAAAAAGCAGAGACATTACTTTGCCAACAAAGGTCTGTCTACTCAAGGCTATGTTTTTTCCAGTGGTCATGTATGGATGTGAGAGTTGGACTGTGAAGAAAGCTGAGCACTGAAGAATTGATGCTTCTGAACTGTGGTGTTGGAGAAGACTCTTGAGAGTCCCTTGGACTACAAGGAGATCCAACCAGTCCATCCTAAAGGAGATCAGTCCTGGGTGTTCATTGGAAGGACTGATGCTAAGCTGAAATTCCATTACTTTGGACACCTCATGCGAAGAGGTGACTCATTGGAAAAGACCCTGATGCTGAGAGGGATTGGGGGCAGGAGGAGAAGGGGACAACAGAGGATGAGATGGTTGGATGGCATCACCGACTCAATGGACATGAGTTTGAATAAACTCTGGGATTTGGTGATGGACAGGGAGGCTTGGCATGCTGCAGTTCATGGGGTTGCAAAGAGTCGGACACAACTGAGTGACTGAACAGAACTGGAATACATTTATCAGTTACCAAATCAAGAAGACTGATGAGGCTCAGTTTTTGAAAGGAACAGGAAGAGTTCAATTTTGGCATCAAGTCTGAAATCCCTTTAGATAAAATTTCTCGGGAAGCAGTTTAGATGAATAGGTCTAATGTTGAAGTGAAAGGTGTGAGATGGACATATATTTGTCAATTATCTCTGTGTAGTTGATTTTAAGGCATGAAACTTGCTGAGAACATATTAGTGAGGGCATGCAAAGTAGGAGTCTGGTAACTGACCTTAGGGATGGAAGTAGTAAGGAGGGGAGATGAAATCACAAAAGCAAACAACATAGGTGACTAGTGATATGAGGAGACAAAACAGCAGTGCTTTTTTTTTTCTTCCAGTTTTATTGAGATATTATTGATATATAGCCCTATACGGGGTTCCCTTTGGCACAGATGGTAAATAATCTGCCTGCAGTGCTGGAGACCTGGGTTCGATCCCTGGGATGGGTTGATCCCCTGGAGGAGGGCATGGCAACCCACTCCAGGATTCTTGCCTGGAGAATCCCATGGACAGAGGAGTCTGGTGGGTTACAGACCATGGGGTTGCAAAGAGTCAGACGTGACTGAGTGACTTAGCACAGCATGTAGCACTATATACGTTTATAATATATGGCATATTATATCACTTAAATATTCAAAATAAGTTTAATGAGCATCCACCACGTATCTACAGAAGTAAAGGAATAGGGGGAAAAAAAGATAGTAGTGTTTTTAAAGCCAAAATAAGGCTGAAAAAATGTGTCCATTACTTTTGAGAAATCAAATAGGTTCAGACTGGAGGAAACAAACAAAACAATAGTTTTAGCCATGTGAAAGTAAATTTTGACCCTGGCAAGAGTTGTTTTATGGCAAGGATTAAAAACCTTGATTAGAATATATTCAAAAGACAGAATATCACATGGGGAAACAGAGAGTATGTGTTTAAAGAGGTATAATTGTCCAAGGGACTCCCAGGTGGTGCAGAAGTAAAAAATCTACCTGCTAATGCAGGAGATGGAACAGACTTGGGTTTGATCCCTAGATTGGGAAGATCCCCTGGAGGAGGAAATGGCAACCCACTCCAGTATTCTTGCCTGAAGAATCCTATGGACAAAGGAGCCTGGTGGGCTACAGTCCGTGGAGGTGCAGAGTCGGACATGACCGAGCAAATAAGCACAGCACATAGCACTATATAAGTTTATAATATATGGCATACGATATCACTTAAATATTCAAAATAAATTTAGTGAACATGCACAAACTCACATATCTACAGAATTAAAGGAATAGAAACAGAAAGATAATAGTGTTTTTAAAGACTCATTGGAAAAGACCCTGATGCTGGGAAAGATTGAGGGCAGGAGGAGAAGGGGACGACAGAGGATGAGATTCTTGGATGGCATCACCAACTTGATGGACATGGGTTTGAGCAAGCTCCGGGGAGTTGGTGATGGACAGGGAGGCCTGGCGTGCTGCAGTCCATGGGGTCACAAAGAGTTGAACATGACTGAACGACTAGACACACAACTGTGTTTCACAGAAGAGGAGTCAATATGAAAGCACTGTGTATCACTTTTGCTTCAGTCAGCTGGCCAGAACTTAGTCACATAGGTCCACTTGACTGCAAGGGAAACGGAGAAATATAGTTGGCTGTGTATCCCGTAGAGGAAAGAAACAGGGATAATGAGCACATCACACTATCTCCGTCACAGGAATAAGTGGAACCTTTATTTCCTTATGTTTTCATAATTATATTACATATTCCTGACTTACTAGCTTAGCAACTAGGCAACCGAGGTTAGTTTGATTAATTTTTACAGAAATTCTGTTGGACCCTAGTGATTACTGCTGCTTTTTTCCCCCTGTATTCACAAATGGTTCCTTAAAGTATCCATCTTAGAGTATTATCCAATGATGTAGCTTATGAACTATGACATCTCCCCATTCTTTTGGAAAATTGAAGTAATGTTTACTCACTTTTAGCATTACAAGATCAGTCCAATTGTCTATGACTGCTGCAGAATCACCAACAGCAGTTCAATTTTATTGAATAATGCTCTCACCACTCTGGGCTACAAATTCAGTCATGCCAAATAACTTAAACAGTTTAAAAAGATTTGTTTTCTTCAAATCCTGCATCACAGCTTATTAGTAGTTTATGAAATTAATTTGGGACTTCCCTGGTAGCTCAGATGGTAAAGAATCTGCCTACAGTGCAGGAGGCCCAGTTTCAATCCCAGGAGGCCCAGAGATGAATTATACTTACATAAATGAGCTTCCCGTGTGGCCCAGTGTTAAGGAATCTGCCTGCCAATGCAGGAGACACAAGAGACACAGGTTTTATCCCTGGGGCAGGAAGACTCCCCGGAGAAGAAAATGACAACCCACTCCAGTGTTCTTGCCTGGAAAATCCCAAGGACAGAGGACCCTGATGGGCTACAGTCCATCAGGTCACAAGAGTCAGAAACAACTTAGTGACTAAACCACCACCACCTCCACCGTGTTTTACTAACACTGAGCTCCCATTATTTCTTCTGGAAGCTCATTAATCTGTGCTCTGTGCTTAGAGATATATTAAAAGGTTTATGTTCTTCAGTAGGGTAGCCAAGATAGAAGTATTCTGGTTGTGGAGTGACAGGAGAAGACATTGGAAAAGTAGATTTTACAAGATCATAAAACATTTCTTAGAAATGATTTGATTTCTAGGAGAAAAATGACCAGATCAAATTTTTGTTTTAAAACACGTTCTTAGGAAGAGGATTCATTAACTTGGGAAAATATTGGGAATGAAATTTAGTTAGAAAACTATTATAGTGGTACAAGAAAATGTTCATGACAGCCTAATTTAAAGCAGACACTTTGAGAATGGAGAGGAAACAATTGACTCTTGGCTATTATGAAAATATAAAATATTTGGAATTATTCACCAATATTGTTTCAGTGCTTATAACATATTAGTAAAGAAAATAGAGTCAAGTCTGTCTCCTCTTGAATATTATATTCTAGTAGAGGCAGATGGACAGTAAATAATAAAGACAGTAAAATATACTAATATCATGAGAAAACCAACTTTACTGGATCAACAAATTTGTGTAATAACTAATAGATGATAAACAGAAAAACAACATCAGATGTATATTATAAAGTTTTTGAATACCAGGTTATGAACCGTTTGGACAGAAAAGTATAAGGCATTGAAGAGATTTTCTTAAGGTCAATTTGTTTAGAAAGTAGTATTAGGAAAAATAATTGAGGATGGAATTGAAATTATATCCAAGAGGACTATGAATGATACCCATTTTTTATTTTTTGAGGTAATTAGGATTCTATTGAATTTTTTGATAGATGAATTAAATGATCATTATGGCATTTGAGAGAGATAATTAAGTGCTGAGCAGCATGGAGTAGGTTAACTCAATAAAACCTTGCTTCCAACACGGCAACAATACCATCATTTGGTGAAGTTATCTAGGATTAAAATAAGTTATTCAATAAACACTACTTGTTTTTCTTCCCATTGTTTCACTCAACTGTCTTTTGTGTGTGTGTATGTCATTACCTCCCCCCCACCCCGCTCTCTTTATCTTTCATCTCTAATGTTCACTAATTCTAAACTAGGATTCTGTACACTCTCTTGATTGCAGTAGATTTCCAAGGAGCTTGACTTAGGGAAGTGGCCCTAATACACAGCAAAAGAAAATGATGCAAGCCAGGGTACGTGTGTCAGAGTATTTTAAGGAATATTTAC